>JANZLX010153805.1:0-16055 GCA_025531955.1 Erythroxylum orinocense
ACAACTAAATTTCAAATCTCAAATTCCTTCTTGCAAATTCTAATTAATGGTCCAAATTCTAAAATAAAATAAAAAAAATTGAACCATTAAACAAACACAAATAATCAATTAAATACACATAAATAATCAAATAAGAAATTATGCAGATTAAAAAGAAAACAAGGTCTAACAGTTCCCGAACTTGTTCAGGTAACAACAAATAATATTCAAGTTATTTGAGATAGAATAAATATAGCTCAGGGTAGGCAGAAAAGCTATAAGGAGAATCATCGCAAGGATCTTGAATTTGAAATTAGAGATAGAGTAATTTCTCAAGATTTCCCTCTAAAAAGATATACTTAAGTTTGGGAAATGTGGTAAGCTAAGTCCACATTACATGGGACTGTATGAGATAACAAAAAGAATTGGGTCAGTGGCATATCGATTGAAGCTACCAAATGAGCTCGTGATGATTCACAACATCGTCTATGCATCTATGCTTCGCAAATACCTAGCGAACCCTTCGCATGTAATCACAGAACAATCGGTGAACTTAAAGGAAGATTTGACTTTTGAGGACGAACCAGTACAAATCCTAGACCATAGAGAACAATTTATGCGTAATAAGATCATTTCTTTGGTTAAGGTACTACGAAGGAATCACTCGGTAGAGGAAGCTATATGGGAGCCTAAGCAGCAAAAGCGTGCACTACATCCCCACCTGTTTTAAATAGGTATGCTTAGTTAAATTTTGAGGACAAAATTTTTATAAGGAGAGGTGATTGTAAAACCCCAAATTTCCCTTTCATTTGAATATGAATTTTTTTCCGATGAATAGTGTTTCTAGATGAATAGTAAATCTTGGTAGATAGTATTTTCGCTTGAATAGTGATTTTTGAAGGCCCAACCTTGAATAATTGAAAATATCCAAAATAGCTATTAGAGTCTACTGATACTGAAACGAATCGAAAATAAGTCCGATCGGATGGATTTTAGGAGTTCCAAAAGTTTAGGATTAAAATGCATTTTTTGGAAAATAATGGATATTGATGATTTTAAACCCATTCGGATTTTTTTAAAGCATCAAATCAATAAGTATTGACCCTAATTAGAGTATTTCATGGTCAATTTGTTGATAAGATGGTTGTGGAATATTTTTCGACTTAATTCGGTTAGTAGGTGAATTAAATTCATTAACGGGCAATTTGATCTTTTTGTATAAAATGGTATTAGTGGATTAATGAATCGCACTTAATGACAAATTAGAGGATTTCTTAAGGGTTAAGAATCATTAATTACATGATGATGAGTCATTATAGATGACCAATGAGAAAATGACATGTGTAATGCATTAAATGAGTATAAAAGGCAAATTTTATTCATGAATTGCTTCATTTTGGTGTGTTAACTATGAGAGTGAAAAAGCAAAGGAAAAGAAGAGAAACTAAGGTGGGATTTCAGCCCAGGAGAAGAGGAAGAAGAGGGTAGCTGGTTTTAATGGATTTTTAATGTGATTTGGAGAAATTTTGATCAAATTTAAGTGCTTATCAATTACCCAAGAGATTGAAAAAAAGTGGTAAGTTTTACTAGCTTAAGCCACTAGTTTTGTAGGTTTCTGAGAGGGATGGATTTGTTTATAATCAATGGTTGTTTTTGACTTACCATGAAGTAGATAATAAGCATGGAAGCATTTTGATGGTTGAAAGCAAGAAAGTAAACCAAGAGATCAAGCTTGAAAGAATTGGTTTGATTTCATTTTATGTGTTTAGAGTTCAATTCATGTATATAGGAATTTAATTAGTTTGTTGAAAATAAAAATGAAATTGATTTGTGGCTTAGATGATGAATTTGGACAAGGTGAAGTTTATGTAAGTTTGAGGATTTTTGTGGTTAAATGGTTGGGGATGATATTATGTGAATTAAATAATGTTATAGGTTTTTAATCAAGTATTTGTGATATGATAGGTTAAGAAAATGGAAGGATAATTGAAGTGTATCAATTTATCCAAGCTAGAAAATTGTTGGAGAAAATTTGCAATTTTTAGTTCGATGTGTTTGGATGATGCTTGACACAGATCTTAATTGAATTGTGCTGAAAATTTTGAAAGAAAATGATATGGTAATATGTGTGTGTGAGAGTGTGTGTGGTAAGGACAATTTGGCCCTAAGAGGAAATGTAGTTATTAGTGTGAGTTGTTGAAGATTGATTATAGTTATTGTGTAAATAAGCTGAAATTTTAAGATTGTTATTATGAAAAAATCAAATGGAAAAATCTAGCGTTAATAGCGTTTCATATTCCACCATATGGTGAATTATTGGGTGAGATACTGTTTTGAAGACATTAATAAGTTAAATGGGTAAAAGATGGTATTTAAGTAATTTTCGAATTTAGATTTTGAAATAGAGAACAATAAATTAACTTACGAAAGTTGAAACGGAAATATGATTAGCGTACATGTTGCATGATTAAACACTAATCTTGAATTCAGTTAAATCGAAATATAGTTTTAATGCCTTATTTCTAAATTTGGAAATAAATGCCTAAACGAAATATGATTTGTGTAGGTAAAGGAGAGGCACATAACGCATAAGTGTGCTTGGCGATAAATTTGCAAAATCGTGAGCGTATTTTAATAGTTTTATATGAATAAATTCTATACAAAAGAATTGATGACATGTGATTTTAAATTATGCATTAAATTGTATGATTATGAATTTTATTAGTATTGTTATTAATATGAAATCCTCCTATAATTAATTTCGAAAATAATATGAGTTGTAAATGTATTAGTTGCTTTTTATTTACTAAGTAGTTTAAATTCTCTGTCAAAAGTTAACGCACTAAGAAAAATAAATTTTTAGCTTATGGTACGCCTTGATGGTGTTACAGATTTACTGATTAGAGTACCCTAAAATCTGCATAGCAGCGTCTGGGGGTGTCAGTTTCTAATAACGAGTGGTATTGTATATGTTAGCAGTTTATTGAGCCGCTCTCTACACGTATTGGGTATTTATAGTGCTAGACAAAATTGTTATAGGTAAGTGATGCAAAACAAGCTTCGTAACTTTCAGTTTATAGTGGTTAACCTATTGCGGGTAAGCGATGTAAAACTAGCTCCGCAACTAATGATTAACCAGTCGCAGATAAGAGATACAGAACTAGCTCTGTGACCTAATGCCTAGGGTACCATACGGTAAAGAAACTAGTGGTGGGCTATATTGTCTAAGAAAATTTATAAAAAAATATTGTCACCACTATTTATTTTTAACATTATTTTAATTTGGTTTTAGGAAGCATATATGTTCTATATTAGTATTATATTATACGAAATGAAATGAATTTGTTTTAGGGAGGTTGAAATTGTTAAATATGATTTGAATAGAAAATTTAACAATCACTGAACTCGTTTAACTCACACTCTATTTTATGTTTTTTAAATAAAACCTCCCATGTGCATGCTCAAGGGCTTCAGCAGTAGAGACTCCACCTCGCGAGTAGTTAGCTTCGTCATATGTTGATGTGTAGGCATTTTTGTCCTGTAAATACTTTTTGGGAACTATTGCATATCTAAGAATATGTTTTGAATGTATTTTTGTGTAAAGAATGCATGTATATAAATATTTTTAAATTAAATGCATGAATATGTTTGAGCCTTTTTAAAATTAATTGATTTAATTATTTGAGGTTGCCTGTGAGTGGACTTAAAGTCCAGAATTTGTAATGGAGAATTTGGTATGATTATAGAAGTGTTTTGAACATTTTCAGGGCCTTGAAAATTTTGAAAATATAAAAAATATAGTTGTTATGCTACCAAAATTTTTAATAAATTGATTTGGAAAAAAATCCAGTATTTATATTTTATTAATGTTGAGTTAAGGCTTTTTGTTAAAAGGGTAATAGGCTAAACTCTACGGGAACTTTCTAACTGGATAAGATATTGACTAGAGGACCACCGTGGGGTACCGGGAAGGCCACCAAGTCATTTCACGAGAGGGGCCTGTCAAACCTTATGCCTCTTTAACTTATCTAAAATTTCCAAATACAAAATTCTCAAGGTTAAGCTTCATGTCGTATTTTTAAATATATCAAAACACTCTCATAAATATGCGATATGATCTTCCATTTCTTTCCTCTTAACAATCATTTCATTTACACAAACCTCTGTACTTTTGTTAATTTGCATGTAGGACATAGAATTGAGTAGTATTTGGTAGGTGACCCTTATATTTTTGAATTCAAATAGCATCGTATTATATAATAAAAATACTATCTTTTCTTCTTTTGTTTCAAATTTCACATTTAAATTATGAGTGATTAAGTGCAGGTCAATTCTCATCATAATTAAAAATGACCATGCAAATATCTCTTATTTCTCGCTTAAGAATTCAACCATTTGGACTTATTAATCCTAACCCATTTATGCTCCTATTTACAACAATTTCATGGAGTTTTCATATGCCACATAAACATCTTAGACCTCTTTAATAAACCTCTAAAAGCAATAGATTTATTTATTTAATGAATATTAAGGCAAGCCTTTCTATTTCAATAAGATCACGTAACACTATTTTGAAACTTGATGGTGTCTCCTTATTCCCTTCTCCATAGGAAACTTCGTAAGAAAATGGTACGGTGACATGATGGCTTTTCTCGAAAACAAAAACGTTAAGACCACATAGACATTGTATATTGTAGGTCAACAAATGACATGTAATTCTATCCTCTTAGTAAATTGCTTTGGATATTCCCTGACTATAATAGGAAGATGATATTTCTGTTTAGAGAAGACCTGTTCTCTACCACATATGATTAACAGGAATGAAGTAGCCCTTGTGGCTTAATTCCCATTATTTTGAAGGCATCACAAAAGAGAATATTTACAAAGCTGCCATTATTAATTAAGATTCACTTTACTTTAAAATTTATGATTAGCCTTGGTGATTATTGTATCTTCGTATAGGTTACATAAGCCAGACTCCTTATCTTTATCAAATATTTTTAATCTCTCTGTAAACTGATCATATCGTGCAGATCTTTTTATTCAAAACTTGTTGTAGCTATTTTCTTCATCAATAATAAATTAATCACTCACATAGACCTTTCCTCTCTATTTTTGATTTGGGTTTAACGATCCATATATGTATATTGGTCAACCCTGCCTATACATTTGAGGCTTTAGTAATAAACACCTCTCCCTTACTAACTAAGTGCTCTAAATTTCCCTGCTTAAAAGTCCCTCTCTGATATGCATAATATTTTGTTTACATCTTTGATGCTATAAATGTCATCTTTGTAGAATCTATGGCTGATGACATTGAGAGAAGAGGACACTACAAGAAAAATAGGGTTTAGCGACGAACAATATCGATAGAATGTGTAGATTTTCTGTCGGTAAGCAAATCTTGTGACACAATTTACTGACGGAACAAGTCATCGAAGAAACGACAGTAGATAATAATTTTTGACAAAGCACAGACTTTCCATCGCTAATTTACTGATAGATATTTTAGTTTTCATCACTATATTTAGCAACTAATGGACAAGGATTGTCCATCGGTATATTTATCAACAGATTTGGTAGCTTTGTCGGTAAATTGGTGTATATCTATACCAACGGAACTTAGTTGTCCATCGATAAATTGATCACATTTTACCGACAGATTTTGGTTTTCCGTCGGTAAGTACACTGATACTATTTTTTAAAAGTTTCCATGCATTTAATTTAATTTGATAATCCTATAATTGAAGCATAATTTATACAGTTATCTGTTATTTGTTGATAATAATTTGATATGATTCTATATTTAATTTGTTAAAACAAAAAGTTGATTTATGATATAAAGTAAAAATTATTTTAATTGATAATAAAAAATTATTTTGTACAACAATAACTATTTAACTACTATTTATTTGGTGACTACAACTACGCTATTCATTTGGTGAATGTGAATACTCTAAATGTTGCAATAAGGTGCTGCCCTTCTCCTTTAACTCATCCACCTCATTATGGAGTTGGGCTATGTACTCCATTGACTGTAGCAACTGAGTTGTTAGTTCTTGTACTATGCTACGAAGCTCATGGACTTCGTTGGGTGCAGACCGCCTACTACTGGATGTGAAGGATTGCGAATAACATGCGTTCGCAAATAAACCTAAGCCGAATATCCTTCCACGACGGTCCCTACCACCCACTACATAAAGTTAGGTTTGACTTTCATCAACATCTTCAGACTGCTGAGACTGTCATTAAATGGTTTCTTGTATTTGGTCCTATCAGAAAGCAATGTTTATGTTAATAAGTGATAGTTATTAAGCATTAATATTAAAGCATAAATTTCACATACATTTAGTTCTCTACATTGGGTGTTGACGAAGGTCACACCGTCATGCTTATTAGTGTTAGTGTGCAAAAAGAGCTAACAAGTTGTAGGCTTCGTGCCTATAGACTTTTCCTACATTAAAATAAAATGTTACAAGTAAACTATAATTTACAAAAATTTCAACAGAATTTCTTCTATTTTTTTATATTTATCTCCTATTGAGCAAAGAAAGTAACTCAATAACACAGCTACATATGGCACCAGACATTTATAATATTATCATTCTCCATAATACACATATTTTCAATTCAAAATTCACACATCAAAATAAAATGAAATACATCAAAGTAAAAAAATCAGAATATAAGTGTAAAATGTAGATAATTACAAGTCTTTTTGCATGCTCGTGGTGGGTAATAGATCCTCCAGTATGTACAGAAAGACTCTTTCCCCACAGTCCTCCACGTCTGTTGGTAGAATTGTGCTCTAAAATGGACATTATCTTAGGTGATGTCTAATACTGCTGCCAACAAATCCATATTTGCTCAGAAATATAAGGCGGTCATACACTAGTCTTATATACCACACCAACAGGGTCTCGATGACGTCTACGTGCTCGTCTCTCCCATATTTTATAAATGAACCTGTCAAATTTAGAGTCCCAAAAATTTCTTTCTGAAAAAAAGGAAAAAGCATACGATAAATAATTATAATCTACAATATTTATCTAATTAATGTGTATATAGATAATTAATTATAATTATTATGTAATATTTTTCAAAATATTTTAATTAAATTTGTAATGGTTTGAGAGATGTATCTGATTTACCATAACTATTTAGGGAATAAGACTTTAGATGTGTTCTATTTTTGGGAAAAAAAATTTAGAGACTATAGGAAGTGAAATTTAGAAGGTGTTCAAATGAAAATTATACATATATATGTGAATAATAAGTGTGAAAAATGTTATGGTTTCTATCTAAATGGTTTAGAAGTTCTGCTTACTGAACATTTACCTCTATAAGTAAGTTTTGTGCATTGTGAATCGTACACTACATTTGTGATTACGGTTAGTCATTATAGATATTCCATGAAAAGGTTGTATACATGAATTGATATACTTGCTTAAATTAGATTGTGTAGAAAATATACGAATACTCAAGCGAAATTTGTTAAGTTATTAAAGTTGTTATATAGGAATATTTTCTTGATTAGGAGGTTGTGTTGAAATTCTAAGACATCTGCCTTAAATCTATTGCTAGAGTGAAAATTGATTTATTTGTTTTAAATGTGTAATAAGTACCTCTGTGAAAAGTATGCTAATAAACATAAAGTTTAAATAAAAATGAATGAGAGACCAAAGTGAGATTACTTAGGTAAATTTCCTTAGACAAGACCTAAGTGAGGTGGCTTAGGAAATAGCCCTAAATGAGGTGACTTAGTCCATGAGATAGGAATTCCTAGCTTAAAGAGTTAATGGAAATGAATAAAAACTTGATGAATGACCTATGTAATGAAGTTGAGCTACATGAGTGCTTCATGCTTGATATGGTATTGCTTGTTTAAAGGAATGATATTTTATTAACTATTTTGATGAACTTTTGCCTTGATGATTATGGTGATGCTTAATTTAAAAATAAATTTCTTTCTTAAATCTTAATGTAAAAGGTGACAATCAACCTTATTCCTTGATATAGATGATGCTTATACTAGAGTGTTGTAGAATATCCAATAGACATGGTTGTGTGTGAACATAAATAGGAAACCTATGACTTGTTTTATAAACCAAAATAGTTTTCAAAACAAAAATGAACTTTTTGATGCATGACCATTCATAGGAAAAATATTTTCCTTCACCAAGTGTAATATTCACATTTTCCTTTCCTCTCTTCCCCCTCCCTTTTAGGTAAAGGAAAGAAAGTTATCAGGTCAACTAACCAGTGGCATCAGCAGCAATAATAGGGAAATTTAGTAGAGGTTGACCATGTTACTTGTCTTTGTTTTTATTCTCCTTATATTTTAAGTAGTTGATAACTTTAGTATCAATGTACTTTAGAGCATTAGATGGGTTTATAATGTAGTCTGGATTATTATGTTTTTACTGATGTCTAGGGTATTGTATAGGACTTAGGACATTGGTAGTGAATCATAAATTGGATTTTTTTAAGAAATGTTTAACGATAAATGAATTATATGTTTTTGAATTTAGAATCTCTTGTTGAGTGAAAGGTGAAATCGTAGCTGATTAATACATAGGTTTAAAATATATAAGCTTGGTACCTTGGTGTTAGGTTAACATTATGTAGTCTACCTTAGGCCTTATTTAGGCGCGGGTGTGGCAGATAAGGACAACTTACACAAAGCTATTTGGATCTTTTCATAGTCATATATAGTCTCCCTTGAATTATCTTACTTTACATATGTCTTTCCTAATGTTAGCAACTTACAAAGCAAGGAAATTTTTCTCAAGAAATTGCTTTTTCATCTCATTCCACATAGTAGAAGAATCAAAAGGCAAATCACAAAGTCAATTCTTAGCTTTATTGGTTATTAAGAAATGAAAAACATATAATTTGATTTGCTCTTCAGTAATACGATGAGCTTTCATATTTGGAAACACTATATGGAATTCCTTAAAATGCTGATAAGGATCTTCTTTTGAAAATTACTAAAAGTAAGAAGTAAGTGAATAAGACTAGAATTTAATTTAAAAGCTACATTAAAATTTGGATATCCTATATACAATGGTTGTTGATTCAAGTCATGCTTAGTAAATTCCTTCAAACTTCTTTAATCGGACATTCTTTCTTCTTTATAATAGCTAGATAAATTAATAAAATCAATTACCAAAATAAATCTAAGGATGAAAGACTATCATAATTTGTTAAAATGTTGCGTAGGGTTTCTACTAATCGATGAGTTGTCTTTTAATCTTGACATAAACTAAGAAAAAGTGAATCTTCATCTTAATGATTCCTAAATTTCCTTTTATCTATTTTTCTTGTAGTGTACTGCATATAAATATTTTTAAATTAAGAATATTATTTATACTTGATTCATCACCTATCAACCTTGATAGGTGTTGAATCTAATGTAAATAATATTCTTAATTTAAAAATATTTATATGTAGTACACTACAAGAAAAATAGATAAAAAGAAATTTAGGAATCATTAAGATGAAGATTCATTTTTTCTACGTAGGAATGATTCATTTATTCATTATAAAGACTTGTATAAAAGTTATAACACTGCCATCATTTAAAGGAATAGATTTCTATCAATTTAAATTATACAGAACACTCCAATAAAATAAACATCAACGTGACAGGCATTTCATCAAACACTTTACATGAGAAATTCAACTTAACATCATAACAAAAATCATTTCTTGTCCCTTCCATCACTAACATTTATACATTAAAATTGTTTTTGAATCACAGAATACCCAAATAAACATTTGTTATTAAATACCTAAATATATACATGCAACATATGTTGAAATAAAAGAGACAAAAGGCTGCAAGAAAACTTTCGCCGAAGGACACAATGATAATGGCCGGAAAAGACAAACGCCGATGAGCAAAAGAGTCCACGACAAAGAAACTGGAGAGAGAAAAAATGCTTAAGAAAATGCAGGGGAGAGAGGAACAATGATGAAAAAGACGCAAGGGGGGAGGGGGCTTTCGGGTAAGTTAAATGTAAACAAAAACGACGTCGTTTCATGTTAAACCAAACGATGTCATTTTCATTTTATTTAAAACGTTGAAGCCAAAGTAGATGACGACGTTTACCTTGAAAATTTACCAACAAAAAAATTCCACCGATAAACTCAAAACTTCTTTATTCCACCGAAAATTCCCACCCTCTTTATCAACGGACATTTTATACCATCGATAAAGTCCATCGAAATTTTGTCGAGATGATTTCCCTCCATATTTACCGACAGATATTACTATTGTTGCTAAACAAATTTTTTCCTGACTATGTTATTGACGGAGAATTATTTCCGTCAGCAATTTGCAACGATTTCTTTTTTAGATAATTTTTCATCGTTAATTCCTATTTTCTTGTAGTAGGATTTTTCAAATCCGTAACCTTAATAAAGTTTAGAATAAGATTTAGAAACATATATAACATAGATAACTTAACCTCTATATTCCCCTTGCGCCTAGTTTCTTCCTTATTTTGTTCAATAATCTTGTTACCTTTCCCTTCTTATATATGCAATTGTGTCTTGGGTTTCTTATCTACAACATATCCTATGTTTTAAAGATCTATTTGGGTGCTTCATAGATATCTCCAACTCTTCTAGTTTTATGTACCTTTAAGCCCTTTTTAAGACTTCTTCTATAACACCCTACACCCGCAAGACACGTACCTGACATCATCAGTGATGTCCGAGTCTGAGCCCCTCGAGGATGGCATGCTTGAGCACTCAGTCAGCCAAAAATTAGTATAAAAAATTTTTTAGATAAAAAACATACACACCTTTTTGCGGAAATCAACATTTCAAATTAGGCCCCTTTTATTCGTAAACTTTTTCAATCACAACAATACAATTAACAAAACTTTCAATAGCCAATTGGACCCTTTCACAAATATATAACACTTTAGTCATAATGTCTTTACATTACATCATAAATCATATAATTTACAAAACTTTCGAAATATATATTGTACAGAAATTTCGGAATATACAAATTTATACAAAAATCAAAAAATATAAATGCAGACGCGAACTGATCCCGACCCTGATCTCTCACTTGCATGTAGTAGGTATACTCTCGTTGCCTAATGGGGTATTCTTCTGATCCTGAAAAATATTAGCAAATTTTGGGTGAGTTTTGCGAACTTAGTGAGGTAATTATCATCAATGGTTCACTCAATTCATGCAACACAATAATTCACATAACATATAATTCACATCTTTGCACTTTTGTATAGGTATCACATATCACATTTACATTTAAGAGCAATCAATTCGGCATTTCAAACAATCAACATACTTGTTAAAAATGCATATGAAATGCTCATGAGAATCCTTTCTAATTGTTATGTTTTTGTGATCCAGTGCCTAAATTGTCCCGTATTTATTTTAGATACCGAGCTCATTGCTAACTATCCCTTATCTGATGTGGATACAAGGCTCATTTTATATAGTGAGCCTTAGGCTTTTAATCACTTTCTAAGCTCGAGGCTCTTTTCACACGTTGAGCTTTAAGCTCTGATCGGTGGCTACTCTGGTCACAACTGCAATTATCTGATTGTATATTTATGTATGGAATGCATTTATCACAATCAATCATACTATAAAGCACATAGTTCATCTCATTCACATTTAAGCAACACTTCAATATCACATCACATTTCACAATCATCGGATCTCCTGTTTGGAAATCAACACAATTCAATTCACATTCATTAAGTAATTCAAACATAATCTAGCACAACAAATAATTGAGTAGAACCGTCTAGGTTACTGACAAGTTGCTCCCGAAGCTAAAGCTTGGAAGTGTCGTCAACGTCTAGAGGTTGATATTCCAATTGCTCCTCTAAATCAAATAGCATACACATATATCACAATTTACACAATTATAAGTATTCAAAAATGCACATGTATGAAATGAAATATATACAATGCATGTTTATGACAATCCCGGGTTCAAAAATGCACATGTATGAAATGAAATATATACAATGCATATTCATGACAATCCCGGATATTTTTTTATCAATTTCATCATAAAATCATTCTCATATCAAAACTCATCTAAGTATAATTTATATTTAGGTTTATGTCTCACTAAAACAATTAAAATCTCTCAGTAAAACCATTAAAATCTCTATTCCTTTTTCATTGAATCACTTCAGATTTTTTCAAGACACACTTTCGGGTATACTATTCACATTCAATCAGAGAGATAAAATGAAGTAATTTGGTCATACTCACTTCTAGAAAAGTGTTTCTCTATGTCTTATGTTTCTATTGACACCAAAATCACTCAATTTGGTTCATTAATTTGGAAGATATACCTCAAACATTTTGGACTATTCTTATTCAAAAACAGTATAGTATGCACAACTTCCATATAAAAATTTAACATCTTAGAGACTGAATCACAGTTTGACTTCTTCAACTGATTTGTAGTCCTATTTCTCTAGTTTACTCAAAATGAAAATTCATCTCATTTTCAATCCTATAAGTCTAAATATAATCAAAATAATGGAGTGTGTTTAGTAAGATAATCCTATTTCATTGTTCCAACAGATTCCACACATTCATTTGATCAATCTATTTCAATTAAATCTGGAATACTACCAATATTTTTGGATAGGTAGAAGAATGTGTTAGGAATATATTGGTTCAAGTGGTCAAAAGAAGCAAGACTGTTCAGAAAAATAAAAACATCTCAAAAGCATGATCGTGCTTAAGCACAATCATCCTTCAATTCCAAAGTCACCGTTGTGCTTATGCACGATGGTGCATTATTGTTAAACCTCAATGTCACAATTAAATTCTCAAAAGTCTCTTCTCCACTATGCTTCTTCTACCTTAGACTTCATTTTTTTCTTTTCCAACTTAAATTCCTCTAACTTATTGATAATGCATTTCTTTACGCCATACATTTTTTAAACCAAACTGAATCAAACTGATACTCCAAATCTTAAGAATTCGAAACTCATATTTTCTACCTCTCTCTCTACTGTATTGTTTTTCATTTCTTTATTCGCATTTTCTGTATCTTCCCACCAGTCTTTCCATTCCTAATTCATATATCCATTTTTTCCATACCCATTACAACCTCTAAACATATCAAATGCAAACTTATATAAAAATTGATCAAAACCGAAACTTCTCACATGCTTTCTCTAACTACTGCATTAACATCTTTCTCTTTCATCTGATGCATTCATTTCCATTTTTCCACACTTTCAACCCCTCAACAACAGCGTCATTTCAATATACACTTTAAATTTAAAAATTTAGCACTACATCTCTTATTTACGTCCTCCTCTGTTAACACTTCATTATATTTTTTTTTTATGCATGAATAGTAAACACACATATATGATCTTCTCCAAACCAACTGCAAACCAGAACATAATATATATATATATATATGTATGTATATATGAATATATATATATATGTCCATCCACAACAGCTTACAACTACTCTCGAGTATAAAAACCAAAAATCAAGTTAAGAAACTCATCGAATATTCAACACCTCTAAAAACTTTAAAGTCACAATTCAACCAAGCACGACGGTGCACTTTGCCATTATTCACCAAAGTCATCATCATGCTTATGCATGACGGTGCAAATCCATTATACCCAAAAAGCCGCATTTTCACTATACCTCAAAGTCACCGTCGTGCATAAATTTTGCCTAAAACTTAAGCACGACGGGGCAATTCCACTTCTTCTTCTCTACTAAATCTCAACTTCTAAACTCCATAACTTTTGATCTAAAACTCCAACATTTACAAACTTTATATCAATAGAAAGCTAACAAAAAGATCTAAAACTTTCATGAAGACAATTTTGTCAAAATCGATCTAGTTCAGTATAGTTTATTCACGGAAGTTTCAGATCAAATTTTAACTCTCAACTATTCACTTTCAGTAAATTCCCAGACTTCAATTCTCTAAAATCCAACAGCTCAATTTTTATTTCTAGCCTTTCTACTCCATTTCATTCAACTCATGCACCACAAATTCACACTACCTCTAAATATGCAAATTTAACCAACTTCCATCAAAATCATTAAAAAAAAACAAATATCAATAGTTGAACTCTTCATGCTCTGCTATACACCATTCACTACATTTTCAATTTTTGTCCATATTCTCCATTTTCCTCTCAGCTTTCATTTATACACTCATTCCCATCTTAGACCATCATTTACAACTACTTTTCAACTCAAAAATCATTTTCTTGATCATCTCTAAGGAACTCACCTACTCACGTACACACATATATATATGCATGCATAGTGAATAGAAAACAGAGCATCTCACCTTTTATACTTTAATTTTCTACACTCATCCTATACACCATTTCATTGTTATTTAAAAATCCAAAATTCATTTCTACGTCACCTAATCACTAATAATCCTCCAACAACTGAATAACATTATATCCACAATTTTCATCCCATTATCACAGTGTTCATGAATAAACAAGTAAATGCCATGTTCATGCAATTGACAGTAAATTCATCATATTTATCTCATAAATCCATAACTCCAAAAGATTTACTCAATACTTACTTGTTAAAGATTCCAAGATCTTCAACTATTCCAAAGCCCTAAACTCCATGCAAATCACGCATTCCACTGTGAAAACTGACCAGCTTCGGTTCTTTCTTAGGGAAGAAGAAATAGTTAGCAGTGGGGAAGTAGTGTGGGATATGGAAAAACAAAGAAATCTCTCAGAAGGTGTTTGATGAGAAACTCTGTGTATTGGGAGGAAATTCGAAGAAGGTGACTATGAAGAAGGAAACTTAGGAATAACACTTAGTCTTTTAACTCTCAGATAATACCACTCACTTCTCTAACAAATTATAAAAACAACTTACTAAATTAGTGACACTTGTAACTTTCCTAATGGCTAAGCTCTAACCAAATTCCTTGTAAATTAATTCCTTTAACTATCATCTTTATAATCCAATTATCTCCAGATATTCTTTTGATTCATTGTTCCCTAATTTTCATAAAAAATCCATAATTCTCTATAAATTCCAAAATAAATCCTAAATTCACCAAAATTCACAAATACAACAATTCCACTAATCAATAATATTTCCAAAATAAAAAATTGAAAATTCTCAAAATTTTCAATAATATCACAATTTAGTCCAAAAATATACCCGGAATTATCCATGAATGCATGTACAATTATTTTCATATACAATAACTTCACTATTCATGTGTATATGTATGACATATTGTACATGAGCATGAAAATTACATTTCTAAGCTCTTATTGATCACTCATCTTTGCTATTCTAGCCTCCCCACAGGTAATGGATGTTATACTATGTGTGTGTATATGCTGAATTTCTAAGTTGTGAATTTCCGTTATGTGAAAAATGCATTATGATGTGTTTTATGTTATGCATTGAAAGATGTATGATATTTTGATATAATTGAATTGTAAGTATGATCATGTTATACATATGATCATCTTATGCCTTGGAATTGTATCATGGCATTTTGATTTAAATGGAAAGAAGAAAAAGCATGAGAATATGATTTTGTGATTAATTGAATTGAGCATAAGAGTTGATTGTGTTTGGGCAAGAGTAGAACAGTTTCGTAATCACATGCACATTGATATAATTCCTTTTTCCGGCTGCTCGTTTGTGGCATACGAAATCCAAAAAGTGGACTCGTTTCGTTCACCGTGTAAACTTCAGTTTCTCAGTTTCATTCCACAAAACCCTCGAGTCATTTGTTTGTGCATTTTCATTTTGATATATTAAGTCATGATGAAATTTAAGTGTTATGCTTTGATGTTAAATTACATCCAATATGTTCTATATGATGATGTATTGAATTATGAGTTGTGAATTAGAATTGTGAATGTCGAACTACACTGCTAGATTAAGATAAGACGTGTGTGCCTATATGAATATTGTTGGCCCCCAAAATTTTCTTGATGAATTAAACATGATTTAAATGAATTATGAGGTTTGATGGATTAATTTTTGGAGCTCATTATTATTGTTAAGGTTAGTAGGATTTT
>JANZLX010153833.1:0-16050 GCA_025531955.1 Erythroxylum orinocense
TATTTGGATTCCGTATTAAAATTATTATAATAAATTAAGAAGCAATTTAATTTTACAGTCAAATTAATTTGAAACGGATAATTAATTATTATTATTATAAGTTCTTTAAATTATTAAATTGTATTTTTTAAGAGTTCCTAATTCATCCATCCTAAAAAGCAAGACTCTGTTATATCTAATGGAAGTCTTAATCTAAATTCAACAAGTTTTACTCTTCAATTTCCACAGAAGGTCCTATCCTCCATAGATCACAAATATCGGAGTGAATAAAAATTTAAAAAATGTCCTCACATCCAAGTCTATACTCACTCGGGCACTACTTATAGAATCTAGTCTTATTATGCTTATTATGACAGCCTTCAATATCTTGTTTTATTTCCTCATGGTAAATATGGATGGCATCATGGAATTAAGCTGTTGATTTCAAAGAGAAACAGAAGCAATGTTTTAGACGAAGAATCTAATGGTAATTTCAACTATTTACTGATCCATCTGAATTGTTTACTATGGAAAACACAGGCAAGTTTATCTTTTCCTTTTCCACTTTAAAAATGTTTTTTCTTTTTATGATTAAATTTATCAAATTTATTTGTTTTTACTATTAGTTGTTGATCAAGATTACTGTGAAGATGGTATTGTCTCCCCTAGAGAATATTATTGTCATCGGCTCCAAATAAGAGAACACGATGAATCCATGTTGCTCCATAGCTTAAGACTATTGCAACAATTTGTTGTGGGAGCTTACATAAAGATCAAAACATCTAGACTTGATTTCCACAGAAAAAGACATAATGAGATAAGGACAAAGATACTGCAAGGTGTTTTGGACATTATTATTGTGGATCAAACAGAAGGTTCTAAAATTGGTCGTCAAGTTATGCTCCCAGCTTCATTTGTCAGTGGTCCAAAGGATATGGAACGACATTATCTTGATGCAATGGCTTTAGTGCAAAAGTATGGTAAACCAAATATTTTCCTCACCATTACTTGCAACCCTACGTGGAAAGAGATTCAAGATAATCTTAAGTTTCATAAGAAACCACAAGATAGGCCAGATTTATTGGCTAGAGTTTCCAGAGCTAAATTTGAATTTCTTAAAAATGAGTTAATAAAGAAACAAATCTTTGGAAATGTGGTTGTATATGTTTATGTTATAGAGTTTCAAAAAATTAATAAACTTATTTTATATTAATCTGCTAGGAATGCTTCCTTCTCTTCGATGCTATATACCACAAACTAACAAAAATATTGAGCAAAGCATAACAATTATTGTCATATGGCTATGCAAACAATCAATTGGTCCAAATCTTTTTCTCCCAAACATAAACTATACCTTGATATTAATTCTATATTTGTCACTTAATAAAAGTCATCTTAATTAATAGGATTTATAAACTATTCACTGATTATAATTTGGTGTTAAACACATTCGTCCTTACATACTTAAGAACCAACTTACATAGTCGAGAACCATAGCTTATAATAAATCAAATGTAAGTTTTTCTTGTTTTGGTTTTTTAGTAAAATTCTCATAATGAGGGATTTCATGTCTAATGGTGTCAAATTCTAAATTGGAAATGAAAATAACGCTATGTTCTGCTTTGATAACTATTGCAAGTTTGGTCCACTTTTGACTTTATAATGTCTTAATCACTTAAACCTTGATTTCCCTTGCAATGTTAAAGTTAGCTCCATCATACATAATTGTGAATGCCTCTATAGACATAGAACTGCTTCACTAATTATAGAGCAACTCTCAAATTATCTTCCTCTCAGTTATATTTGTTAAAAAAATTAACCATTTTTAAAGTTATTATGAAACTGGTTAACGTTTATTTTGGAATTAAAATTTCGTGATTATTGAAATGAGTACATAAATATTTTGTGGTTATAAGGATGTTGTAGACAATTAGTCATGTTAACAAATTATTTGGGTCATTAAATACTCCTACCAAAATTAGATGTACACCTAATCTAGACAAAAGGAATATAAGATAAGGGAGAGATTGACATCAACTAGAAGATGGATAATGGCTGCCGCATTATATATAGGTTTTAGATTAGGGGGACTGCCGCAACTTCACTTCTTCTTGTTTTTCTGATTTATATCTTCTGCACTTCTCAAGTCACAGTATCATAGGTTGAGGATTTTGGGGCTACCGTATCTTGTTTTGTTCTTGCTGTTAAAGTTTTCTTCATAGATTCAATTAGGGATTTTCAATTTTTTCATTATTTTCATCAAAGACCTGTTATGGAGATTGTCTCTTTTATTATTTCTTTTTATTTCAGTTCAAGTATGAGTAGTTAAATTTTCTTATCTTAGTTTAAGGATCCATGTTACATGTTATTTTGGTGAGATTATTTGGATGTTTTTCATGATTGTTAATAAACATTGAATATCTTCAGATCTATTCTTTCTAATTGAATTCGTTGGTTTCTAGGTGCGCACTAGAGATTAATTGGTTTAATCGCTAGGTTAACAAAATATGACGTTCAGTTTCGGTGACCATAAGTAGCAATTAGGATTAACCTCTCTACGTTAGAGTCAGAAAATTCTAAGAAGATATTTGCTTAATTGATTGCATGTCATACATGTTTATCACTTGTCATTAGTTCTTGATTCTTAATGCTATTATTCAATTTACCTATGATCGTATCTAGGTTATTGTTTAATAAGATTGCTAGAATACATGTTTCTAGTCATTACACTTAAGAGAGATTTTTCCCCAATGAATGTTTATTAATAATTGCAATTTTATGCTGAGGATCCATAAAAGCATGATAATATTGGTGACTCGAAACCAAAATATTTTCCCTATTAAATTTTAAGATTTAATTATTATTTCAATTTGCAATTTTTCTCTTTGGTTTTATATAATTACCGTGACAAAACCCCCCTTTCTATTTTCGTCTAAACTAGCTAACCTTTATCGTTAAAGATTCCTCGTGGGAACGATATCTGCTTACCGCTACTACATTAATTTGTTTCAACGGAAGTGATTTCTTTTTATATTTGGTTGCAGGCGATAGCATCACCAAAGACAACATTTTAGTTACTTAATTTTTCCCCTCATTTAACTAGTATTTCTATATTTACCCTCTTTTCAGTTAATTTCACCCATTAACTCCTTATGCTAATTTAATTATAACATTCCTATATTAATTTCTAATCTCTACTTATGGCCACTAATGTAATGACTAAATAAAAATAAATAAATAACAAACAAACAAACATAAATAAATAATTAAACAAATAATAAGTAATTTATAAAAACTTCAGGATCCACCAACTCTCCTCCCCTAAAAAAATTGCGTCCTTGAAATTCTTACTTGAGTCATTAAAGAGGTGTGGATACTTCTCCTTCATTTTTTTCCAAAGGCTCCCATGTTGCCTCCTCTTTTGCATGGTTCTTCCATAAAACTTTGACTAGTTTCACTGTCTTGTTTCTCAAGACTTTTTCCTTTGAAACTAGGATCTCCACTAGTTGCTCCTCATATGTCAAATCCTATATTAATTAGACCTCTGAAGGTTGAACTATGTATGAAGGATTTGATCGGTACTTCCCTTAACATCGACACATTGAAGACATTATGAATCTTAGACAATTCCGCTGGTAAAGCTAACTTGTAGGCTAAAGGTCTAATCTTCTCAAAGATCTCATAAGGGCCTATGTATCGTGGACTAAGCTTGCCCTTCTTACAAAATCTCAAAACTCTTTTCCATGGTGAGGTTCTAAGAAACGCTTTGTTTCTAACTTCAAATTCTATCTCCCTTCTATGTGCATGTGCATAATTTTTCATCCTATCTTGAGCTGCTTTGAGTCTCTCTTTCACCAATTTAATCTTGTCAACAATGACTTGCACCAACTCAGGCCCTAAAAGCCTCCTTTCACCTTCCTCATCCCAACAAATAAAAGTTCTGCACCTCTTACCATACAAAGTTTCATAAGGTGTCATCTGAATTCCTGAGCGGTAGGAATTATTGTAAGAAAATTTGATTAAAGGAAAATAATCATCCCATGAGCCTTTAAAATCCATAAAACGAGCTCTCAAAATTCCATTCAAAGTTTGTATTGTTCTCTTTGATTATCCATCAGTCTGTGGATGGAAAGTTGTACTAAAGTGCAACTTAGTTCCGAAAGCCTCTTGTAAGCTTTCCCATAATCTGGAGGTGAACCTAGGATCTCTATCCGATACTATCGAAAACTTGGAATCCCATGAATTCTGATTATCTCATCTATGTATTTCTTGGCCAAAACATTCAAAGAATCCTTCTATTTAATTGGCAAGAAATGTATGGATTTGGTTAACCTATCCACAATCACCCATATTGTATCATGCTTCTTGCTGGTCCTTGGCAATCCCATCAAAAAAATCCATCGTAATCTTTTCCCACTTCCATTCGGGAATCGACAAAGGTTTAAGCTTACCTAAAGGTGCCTGGTGTTCATTCTTGGCTTGCAGGCACACCAAGCATCTTCCAGCATATTGTACAATAACTTTCTTCATTCATTTCCACCAAAAGTTCTCTTTTAAATCTCGGTATATTCTTGTACTCCCCGTGTGAATTACATAGGGAGCATTATGTGCCTTATCCAGAATCTCATCCTTCAACTTTTGCATATCAGGAATGCATAGTCTGTTCCCTACCACCATGAATCCAGCTTCCCTTACCTCTATTTCAGAATGTTTACCATTTTTAATCTCTTCTTTAAGCCTGCTCAAGTACTCATCCTATTCCTGCAATTCCTTAATCTTCTCATTTAACACTGACCTTACTCTAAAGGTAGCCAAATACACCTAGATTCAATTTGTCTCAATGCCATCCTAAGTTTGGCTAATTTCTTCAACAAAAGAAGATATATTGTCTCCACATGTGCTATAGTCAATTTTCTACTCAGTGCATCTGCTACTAAATTAGCTTTCCCCAGGTGGTAGTCTATCATTAAATCATAATCCTTTAATAGTTCTAACCATCTTCTTTGTCTCAAGTTAACTCTTTTTGGCTCATCAAATACTTAGGACTCTTGTGGTTTGTAAACACTCGAGTGGTGACTCCATATAATTAGTGTCTGTATGTTTTTAATGTAAAGATTATAGCATCTAACTCGAAGTCATACGTAGGATAATTCATCTCGTAAGGTTTCAATTACCTAGAAGCATAAGCAATCGCCTTATCTCCTTGCATCGACATACAACCTAATCCCTTCCTTGAGGCATCACTATACACTATGTATCTATCATTACCCGAAGGCAAACTCAAAATCGATACACTTGTCAATCTGTACTTAAGCTCCTCAAAGCTTTTCTGACATTCATTTGTCCACACAAACTTCTGATTCTTCATAGTTAATTTGGTAAATGGAGCTGCTATTATGGAAAAGCCCTCAATAAACTTCCTGCAATACCCAGTTAAACCCAATAAACTCCTCACTTCTGGTATATTCTTAGGTGCTTTCCACTTCACCACAACTTCTATTTTTCTTAGATCCACATGTACTTTGTTCTCTGAAGTCACATGCCTAAGAAATACCACTTCCCTTAGCCAAAATTCGCATCGATCAAATTTGGTATACAACTCGTTCTTCCTCAATGTCTCAAAGGCAACCCTCAAATGTTCCTCATGCTCCTTGTGACTCTTAAAATAAAGTAATATATCATCAATAAAGACAATGATAAATTGATCTAAGAAGGACTTAAAGACTCGATTCATCAAGTCCATGAAAGCTACAGCTACATTCGTTAACCCAAAAGGTATGACCAAAAACTCAAAGTGACTATACCTTGTTCTAAAAGCAATCTTTGACACATCATACTCCTTTATCCTCAATTGGTGATAACACGATCTCAAATCTGTCTTAGAAAAGACACTTGCCTCTTGTAACTGATCAAACAAATCATCGATGCATGGGAGTGGATATCTGTTCTTGATGGTGACATGGTTGAGCTTCCTATAATCCACACAGATCCTCAACAATCTATTTTTCTTCTTTACAAAAAGGATCGGAGCTCCCCAAGGAGGAGAGCTTGGCCTTATGTACCCTTTCTCCAATAATTCTTCCAATTGCTCTTTACGCTGCTTCAATTCTATCGGAGCCATTTTATAAGGTGAAATCGATATTAGTGTTGTGCCTGGAAGAAGCTCAATGGGAAATTTAATTTCCATAGGTGGTGGTAGTCCTGGTAATTCCTTAGGAAAGACATCCAGGAATTCCATAACCATAGGTATTCCTTCTAACTTCCCTCCATTTGCCTTTGTGCCTATCACATAGGCCAAAAATGTTTCACATCCTTTCCTTATCAGTTTTTCTAATATTACAGTCGAAACCATTCTAGTTAGACTCACTTTTCTGTCCCTTATAAACACTACCTTTCTACCATTTCCAATTTTGAACCCCACAATCTTTTGTTTGAAATCCAAGTTGGCATTATACTTCTCTAAGGTGTCCATACCCAAAATCACATCCAATCCTTCTATCCTCAATGGCATTAGATCCACCACTAATTATTCCTCTCCAAATAATAATACATTCTCTATATACTTGACTAATAATAATACATTTGTCGATTGGAGTGTTAACCATCAAAAGAGTATCTAATGGGCTCAATTCTCTACCATTCATAATTCCACTTGATGAAATAAATGAATGGGTGGAACCTAAATCAACTAAAGCAAAAATATCCTCATCAAATAATTTAATTATACCTGTTACGACTTTAGGAGTTGTCTCTGCATCCTCCCTTGTCATAGCAAATACTCTAGTTGGTGCTTGTCCGCTCGATCTCCCTAGAGGGTTCACTTTCCTGACTGCATCAGAACTTCTATTGCTCACAGTTACTGTCTTATGTTCCGTTGTCTCGGCCCTCTGTGAAGTTTGCATCTGACTTCTCTCATGTCTTGCAGTCTGAGGGCACTCTCTAGCTATGTGTCCTTTCTCCATGTAATTGAAGCACGCTCCAATAAATCGGTAACATTTCCCTCTATGAAACCTTCCGCAGTGATCAAATTTGGGAATAGGTGGCTTATCCCCATCTTCCCTGCTGCTGCCTCCAGCCATTGAGGCTTGATGTGAGATAGTTTTCATCTGTCTAGCCCTACTTTCTCCATTGCTCCTCTCCTCAAACTGTGCAGGAAAGGTCCTGGCACTCCTCCCTGATGTAGGAGTACCGCCTTCCCTTTTAAATTGTTCTCTCCCTTTCCTCTTTCTGTTCACTGCACTCTTGATGTTCTCCACATTTTCCACTCTCAATGTTGCTTCAACCAGCTGTTGGAAATCATAGAAATTCTGTGCCACCACTTTCTCTCTGATGGACAAGTGCAGTTTTGATTCAAACCTTCAGCACCTAGCCACTTCGCTCATCATTAACTCAACTGTATATGGGGCCAATTGTGTAAATCGGTGCTTCGCTCACTGTCATCTCCCTCTAGGTGAGGCATAAAAACTCTCTCTGCTCCTGTTGGATGTATACTTCAAATAAATACTTCTTCTTATAAATATTCAGGAAGTCCTTCCATGCCAACACCGTGGCTTTATCTAACTTCTGGGGACACTCTCCCACTAATGCAGAGCATCCCCTTGTAGCAAACTCGTAGCATATTCAACCTTCTCGTCATCTTCACAATCCATCTACTGCAATATCCGTTCTGTATTTCTCAACCATGTCTCAACTTCCTCAGGATCAGTGGTCCTATAAAAGTCCACTGTTTCATACTTCCTGAACTTGTCGAATTGCTTCCCCTTCGTAACAGGGGTCAGAGAGAAAGATTGCGGCATCAGATCCATAGCCTGGATAAAGACCTGAGTAAATGTCTAAAATAATCTCGGATCCAAGGTAAGTGCTTGTTCATGCGGAACAGACGACTCCTGTTTCTGTGATCGAGAGGTTTACTACCATTCCCTACAGAAGCCTCAGTATCTCTTGGGGCTTTAGACTCATCCGTGTCCTCCTCTCTTGGTGAAGAGTAAAGTGCAACCGATCCTTGCAAAACTCCCTGTGTCCTTCTACGAGGTGACAGTTCACTCCTTTAATAGAAACACTAATGATTAGCTTACAATTTATTTTAATCCGATTTCCTTCATGTACGTATGGTATTTATGTCATTTAATGCAATCAATCAATTTAAAATGCAAACAATTTATCACATATCACAATAATGCATAGCACAATGTATTTTAAGTCTGGGACTCTTTGAAGCCTATGCTCAGATACCACAAGATGTCAGACCCTATTTCTGGTGCCCAACTATCCTGAGCCATAAAGTGAGAATAGGATTCCTTGTAGGGTTATGTCAATGAAACCTCATTAACCGTCATCTCTAGTTTATTTTGAAATATGAACCACCTCATTCGGAGCTTCATAGCTCAAGATATGCTTAAAAATCCAAGGTACGTTCATAACTCAATTATGCTCTTCCAACTGACCCCTCATTTTCTTTCCATCAATCTTTTCCAAACCAACACCAAGAGCTACCAATTTTTATAGAGAGATAAAAAAGTTTATTAGGAACCTATTGCTTCAAGAAGCACTTCATTTGGAGGTCGGGTTACGAAGTTATGGCCAAAAGAATCAAACATGCTCATGTCCTCAATTATGTTGTACCTATCTTGGGACAATTAGCATAACTCTCACTAGAGATGTTGGATTAAAATCTTATTTAGACAGTTTCAAAGAGGACTTCTAGATCTCCAACTATTGTGAAGATGGCGAAGTGAGATTTTTTCATTTTAAGGGTCAAAACACAAGCAGTGTGAAACCACACGGGCAGACCGTGTAGTCGACGGGTCTGGAAATTTTTCTACATCAGGAATACACAACCAGTGTTAATATACACGGCCTGACCGTGTAACCTTCGGGTTTAATGAAAAATTTCACTCTCTAATACCTCTCAATCTCCTCAAATTCACCTCTTCTAGTACAATATCACTTCATATCCCTTCAACTACTAAGTACATCTCATTAACTCTTGAATCTCAACCCAAATAATTCATCACATGCAATCTTTCCAACTCTAACATGCTATTCTAATACTAACAACAATTTGCAATCTCAACAAATAAGAATATACAAATACACATTCTTTTTTCACATCCATTATACTCAACCCTTAAAATAACATAATCATACAAAAAAGGAACTTCTCAAATTCTCATTTTCATTTTTGAACAAAGTAAATATTTGAACAAGCTTTACTTACATATCAACATACACATTAAAATTAATACAAAATACAAAAGGATGCTCATGTTTGATATGCCTATAAAGTTATCCAAATTAGTCACTGACTTAGTACAAAAGATTTCGAGTTATCTTGGAGTTTCCAAATGCCTTGTAAGGATCGTTAAACTTCTCATTCTGCACCTGAGGAGGGAAAATGATGGGTTGAGCTACAAAGCTCAGTGGCTAATATATTTATAGCCATTGGCAACGAGCCACACAATCAAATATATGTGTGAATATTGATATAGGCATACAAGTCTTGTCTTAATACAACAATGTAATTTCAGCATTCATAATTTCAATTCTCTTATAATTCAATACATCATCACATAAAACATATTGGATGTAATTTGTCATCAAAGCATAACACTCAAATTGGATCATAACTTAACATGTCAAAATGCAAATGCACAAACAATTGGCTTAAGGGTTTAGTGGAACAAAACGGAGAAATTGAAGTTTACATTGTGAATGAAACGAGTCCACTTTTTAGATCTCATGTGTCATACGTAGGCAGCCTGGATAAGGCTTTATGTCGACATACACGTGACTACGAAACGGTTCCGCTCTTGCCCAAACGTAATCAACTCTTACGCTTAATTCAATCAATCATAAATTCATATTTTCATGTTTTTTTTTCATTCTTTCCGTTTAAATCAAAATGCCATGATAGAATTCCAAGGCATAGCATAATCATACTCATAATTCAATGATATCAAAATGTCATATATCTTTCAATGCAATACATAAAACACATCATAATGCATTTTCCACATCACAGAAATTCACAATTTAGAAATTCGAGCATATATACGCACACATAGGCGCATTGTCCACTTACACAATAACCATAAATATTTTACCCACCTTATTTCGCTTGAAAATCCAAACACAATTGTGGCCTTCCTCTTGCTCTTGGGTAGGTTTTGCTTGATTTCCTAACATAACCAAAATTCTCATTCAATCTAAATTAAAATGGAAATCCCCTAAATCTTCGAAAATCACAAAAAATGAAATCAACGTAAATTAAACTCAAACCTAACCTACTCATAGTCCATCTAAGATAGAAAACCCAAAACCTAGTTTAGAAACCCTAGGAATCAATTGGTTCTCTTAAATCATCTTCCAACACAAAAACACTTTCTCTCCCTAACTCCTTCATTCTCAACACAAGCCATTTCTCTACTAAAACAAGAAGAAAAGATGATTAACTTACCTTAACAGGCTTGATTTCTCCCTTTTTTCTTCTTCTTTCTTCCCTTTCTCTCTTATTCCACTATTTTCTCCTTCTTCATTTCTTTCTCTACGTTTTTTCTTCTCTTCTTTCTCTCTTCTACGACATTCTCTCTTCTCCCTTCTAATGCAAGACAACATTTTAGTTGTCTTTCCCATTTTGCCCCTCATTTAGCTATTCTTTCCTTATTTACCCTTCTTTCACTTAATTTCACCAACTAAGTTCTTAAGCTAACTTATTTCTAACATTCCCATATTAATTTCTAATCTCTACTTATGCCCACTAATTTAATGACTAAATAAAAATAACAAACAAACAAAATATAAATAAATAATTAAACAAATAATAAGTAATTTAGAAAAATATTAGGATTCAACGCTAAACCAGCTAGTTGCAGATATTGTCTGCTTTGAATCAAAGCCTTAGTGCTCTTGACCCACACAGTTTTGTTTTCTAGCTTATAGACCTTTTTTGGACACTACTCCGGCAAGACTTCCTAGGAGGTCATACATCCTAGTACTACTTTTGCCCAAGCACGTTTAACTTCAAAGTTCTAATGGGATCTGGTGCGTTTGGGCATGAAAAATGCATTTGCAAAGGGAAGGCATCTATACCCTTATAAGGAGTGTTTCGTTCTCCTTCCCAACCAATGTGAGATAAAGCCCATAGCATTAGTGCTACCAGGATATAATTGTAACATCCCGTTACCCATATTGAGGCTAGAATAGAATATATGAGAGATGATTGAGATATTAGAAAATGTAATTCTTGTCCATGCATAATGTAACGTGACATTCTGGGTATAATTGAATTGTAATGTGATATTATTAAGAATTGTGGTTTTTATGTGTTGAAATTTGATTTGGAAAGTGCACTTGCTGATTTAGAATTTTGGAGAAATTTATGGAGATTTTAGGGTATTTTGCACTAGGAAAATTGCCAAGTGGCAAAACTATTGATAAATGCTAGTAGAATTTACAATCAAACAGAAATGAAAATTTTGATAAATGAATTTAGGATTAATTAACAAGTGTCATTGAAAATTAGGAGACAATTAGAATAGAAATTAGATTAAAGTTATGAGAATTGGACATATGGCTAGTGACAAATGTCACTTGCCAAACTATGTCTTAAGTCATTATTTTTTTAGTTGGAAGACCCTACTTTTATCTCTCATGATACTTTATTTTGGAAGACCATTCAGTGTTTTTGGCATTGCTTTCTTCTTCTTCATTTTCGTGACCATCTCCTCCTGCTTCTTCTTCGTTGGTTCTCTTCTTCTTCATGTCATTTTGTTGCCAATCTCCACCAAGACTAAACCTAGCTCTCTCATCTCTTACTTTCTTCTTTTTCACCTTGATCTCTCTTTCATTTTTCACATAAAACCCATCCCTATCACCTTTGGAAGATGATGATCGTGGGTTGTTGGTGAAGCTAGGGATTTTTTGGGATTCTTGAAGATTTTGGAGATTTTGGAGCTAATTAAATAAGTAGGGCTTTAATCATTATGGGCAATGTTAAATTAATCATTTATGATAAGCAGTTGATGTAATTTCTTTGCTTTTGTACATGCTCAATGATGCTTGATAAGTAATAATTCATATATTGTATTAGAGATGTGTTATAGGTTAAATGACATGATACGGTGTTTTGTGTGTGATGAATGTGTGTGATGCAAGGTTTAAGTAAATTTCTTGCCTTTGTATATTCTTGATGAGTAATAAGTTATGATTTGTGTATAGATGATGTTGAGCTAAACTTGAAGTGTACATGAAGTGGTTATTAACTTGAAATAATGAACTAATGAAAGAGATATGTTATGGAAAAAGAATAGGAAATTATGAATGATGAGATGTAGTTGATTTTTGATGAATAAGTACATGAATATGCACTATTTTTGGGTTAATGATCAAATTTAGATCATGCTTTGTTGGTGAATGATATTGAGATTAAATGGAGTTGAGAATGAATAGTAAATGAAGCAGGAAAGGGTGATCTTCGTACAATTTATGTTAGGTGCAAAATCTGGAAAGTTTGAGGATGATTGATTGGAAAATGTTCATTGAGTATGCTTCAATCTTTTAGCAATAACTTTTTCTCTAGTTAGCTAAGTGAGATTATTCTTGGTTTGGATTAAACTAGAGATATATGGATACATTTTGCATGAAGATGTCAAATTCAAATTCAATCTATGGAGATTTCATTTCCTTAGCCTTCAAGAGAGTTTTTGAAGTGTTCAACAAGAGAAAAAGGTTGAGGAAGAAAAGAGCTTCCATTTGAGTTAAAGATCTCTTCATTTGGTAAAGAATCAAGGTATGATCAATTGAATCTTTGGATTTTTGAAAGGATTCTAGTTTATGATGTTTAGAAAATGCTCGGGTGTAAATGTTCTAGAATCAGTTTTTGTGATTTTTTTTATGGATATTTAAGTGGATTCCTATTGAATGAGATTTGGTTTGTTTTAGGAAACCAAGATTATCCTACCTAAGTGTGTATATATGTCTGAAGTGTTAAGCCATGAAAGGGACTTGGATATTATGAGATCACATGAGGTTAGAAAAGAGATGACGAGAAATTGAATTATGATGTAAAGTAACCAAATGTTCTTGATATGTGAGCTTATGAAAAGGGTAAAGATTGAAAGGAGGATTTAGAATGATCATGTACAAATGAAGTGTAACTCTAAGTGCATTTGGACACACATGAATTATGAAATGGGAATAAGCTTAATATGTGATTTAGACCATATACCTGGGATTGTTATTGAGCATGCCTTGTACATAGTCCATTTATTATCCATGTGCAATTATTGATAAGTGTGAAATGTGTGTTTTGCATAAATGGATTGTGCAGGTCAAGTGTCCACACTAAGGCGTTCCCAAAATCTGAAAACAAATGCTAATCTGGAGCATACTGTGAGTAGACTTAGATGGTCTTACTTTATTGTTTGCTCGTTTATGTTATGAATTGAGTGATAATGAATGATTATAAATGAATTGTTGAATTCTAGAAAATGAAAGTCCGATGATTGTGATATAAGAATGAGATATTGAAGTGCAAATTGTTTGTGAATGTGATTGTTAAATGTGCGAGGAATGTGTATTTTCATTTGTATATAAATGAAAGTGCAAATATGCATATGAATGCAAAAGTGTGCTCAGCATTTCTGTTGAATGCCAGACTAAGGTCCGATGAAGAATGTGATCTAAATGTGAAAGTGCATCCATGTGATTGACTGAGGTTATGTTATGAGAAACATTCATTACATGAATGTATGTAAGATAAAGGAAGTTATGACCGGAGTCGCCAGGATAAAGATCTTAAAGCTCATAATGTGATTAGAGCTTTGGGCTCGAGTGCGACTACACCTAGTATCCACTAAGGGATATGGGACGTTTTATGCTATAGCGCGGTATCCACTAAGGGATGTGAGCGAATAAAAAGGTACTCGATCATAACGACAATAACAAATAGAAAGTGAGTATCATGTGCATCGCATATGCATATTATAAATGATTTAGTGTACTGAATGTGAAATAATATGAACATGTGAAATATTGGAAAAATGTGAAATGAAGTGTTTTGTGTGAATTATGTGTTATGTGACTGGGTGAACCATCGATGATGGTCACTCATTGAGTTCACAAAACTCATCCAAAATTTTATTTTTCAAGATCAGAAGAATACCTCGTTAGGCCAACGAGAGTATACCTACAGCATACAAGTGAAGAATAGAGGTCGGGATCAGTTCGCATCTGCATTGCATTTCTCTATTTTGTATTGAATTACTATTCCACAACTTTTGTGTAAATTTGTATTTTGAAATGACTCAAGTGTTTTGTAATTGTGAAAGTGCTCAAATGGCTATTGAATTTTTTGTTAATAGAAAATATGGACGAATGAATGTGGGCCCAATTTGAGTACGTATTTTTGGCATATATTATGTGGTGATTTAAAAAAAAGGTATATCAATTTCTGATTGATTGAGTGCTCTAGCATGTCACCCTTGTGGGGCACGGACTCGGATATCACCATCGATATCGAGTTCGAGTCATTGCAGGAGTGCGGTGCTACATATTGGTGTCTGCAAAAGTGAAAGCAATCCAAACCTTTCATAATATCAAACAAAAACCTGGTGAACCTGTGCGGGATTACATGCTTACGATAATCTCTGTAGTTACTAAGGCTGAGATGCTTGGGGCAGATATGGATGCAGATACGCAAATGATTATGATCATCAATAGCTTAAACTTTTCTTTTCAACAGTTTGAGTTGGACTATGAGCACAACAGGTAGGATTACACCTTAAGTAAGTTGATGAATACCCCTCAGAGTACGGAGGACATATTGAATATTAAGGCTCATAGGCTAGAAGCTAATGTAGCATTTTCTTCTAAGCTCAAGGGTAAGGATAAGCAAAAGAAGGAGGGTTCAATGAAAAGAAGGCCCAAACAGGGGTCAAGGCCCAACCTTTGAAAAAGAAGGACAAAGAGAACACCAAGGGAAAGTGTTTCCACTGTGATGAGATGGGACACTGAAAAAGAAATTGACCAACCTAATTTAAGTCCCTCAAAAGCAAACAAGCTATGAGTTTCCTAAGTTTGTTATGAACAAGAAATGTGGTAGATTTATTTGATTCTTAGATATTGGATTCAGGAGCCACTAACCATGTTTGTAATTCTTTGTATGGGATCCAGCAAAGAAAAAGACTACCTAAAGGTCAGTTTCAAGTCAAGATAGCAGATAGATCATATGTTTCAGCAAAATCAGTGGGAGTAGTTATCTTAGACTTTCATAGTGGTCATAGGTTATATTTAGAGGATGTTTATTACATGCCAATGATTGTAAGGAACATGATTTCTATTTTTTATATAATTAAATCTGGTTATTCCACATATTTTAAAAATGTTGTTTCAATATATGAGAATAAGGATTTTATTTGTGATGCGATAATTAAATAGGGATTGTTCTTTATAAAACCCATAAAAGGCTCACTAAACACCACAAAATTGATAAAACCAAAACAATCCAATGTCTCTAGCATTAATTCAAAATATCTGTGACACTTAACAATGGGTCATATCAGTCAGAAAAGACTTGATAGTTTAGTAAAGGATGGAATTCTTTTGGACTTAGATAATATTCCATTACCCACCTGTGAATCTTGTATTGAAGGAAAAATGACTTAAGCCTCATTTCCTTCTAAAGGAAATATATCTGAATCCACGTCGAACCTGGTACATACTGATGTGTGTAGGCCCATGAATGTACAAGCTGGAGGAGGTTATGAATACTTTATAACCTTTATAGATGATTACTCTAGGCATAGCTATTTGTATTTGATGCATAAAAAGAGTGAGTCTTTTGAAAACTTCAAAGAATTCAAAGCTAAAGCTGAGAAGCAGATAGGTAAGTCATTAAAACAGCTTCTATCGGATCGAGGTGGTTGAAGTGAATAACACGTTAATATAATAAACAATAATGATATGTAAACTCACAAGAAGGGGGGGTTGAATTGTCTTAAACTTTCTCGTTAACCCCTTTTTGATAACTTCTTTCTATTAACAAAAACTAGTTTGTTTTTCAGAACTGATGTT
>JANZLX010153880.1:0-16038 GCA_025531955.1 Erythroxylum orinocense
CATATTTAAAACCCATTTCATGCCTTAACCTCCAAAATTGTCAATTCAAATTCAAAAATTTTCCTTGTTCTTTACACATGAATCATTTACCATCATTTCAATCTTCCAAGAAAAGTTCGGGGTACAACAGAAAGGGCCCAAATGGCCATATGGAAAATTTCGTGTAAAGGTCATTGTATGATTGAGAAAAGGGCCTATGCCCAAATTGATTATGAACTTTCGCATACTATGTTTGATAATTGAGGAAAAATAAGTTTACGGATTTTCTGATTGACTGAGTGATGTGGCACGCCACCCTCGCGGGGCACGGACCCAAATATCACCATCGATGTCAGGTTCGGGTCCTGTCAGGAGTGGGGTGTTACATAACAGACACGTAAGGGAATTAATAACAGAAACTGTCCAAATCCATAGTTAGTTGTTATTGGAAAAGAAATCAACCAGACATCTAATGATAGAGATGATGTGATGAGGAAAAAGTCCAGGTTTGAAATTTTTTTAGCGGCATAGCGACTATATGCTTTACATTTTTGAAGTATACTTGGATGTTTCTTTTAAAAAATAAAAAAGGGTGCAAAGGAGTTATCGTCTAAACTTTTTGAGTTTTTATTTATGGGTTTTCTAAGGTTCAATTGATAGGTGTGTGTTTGGCTTTTCCTTGTTGAATACTATATTTGAAGAGAGAATGAGGCTCTGCTGGATGATTTAAAAATTCTATTTCTATATTTTGATTAATGGAGTTATGTCGAGAAAAAGTTGATGCTTAGTTGGAGACCTATAGGAAGATTCAAGCTTTTCAAGTTTCATCTTGATTTCTCTATATTGTGGGCTGTATAAATTTAGGCAATTGAGTTCATATGGATTGATTAAGTTTGCTTATGATTCGTTGAATGCATTTTTGAGATTTCTGAATTTAATAAGTCGTATGCGAATGACTTTGACGTAAGTAATCATATGTTGGCTAGTGATTTGACCAGTGGTAAGTTGTTATCTTGGCGTACTTATAACTCTTACACTACACCTACTGCTGATTTTTATACTTCTTTATTCCCCGAGATTGATCCTACTGAAGACATTTTTTATTTTGGCATTGTTTATTTTCATCTGATATGATTGTTCAATTCAGGGGAGATTTCAAGGTATCTATGTAATATACCATTATCCCATGTTAGGGGCTAGAACCCTAGAACAAAGTTCATGAGAGTTTATTTGAGAAGTTAGAAAGTGCATTTAATACTCATGCATAATATAGCATACACAAAACTATAAATATTGATTTTTGCACATTAAAATGATTGTACCTACATTCATTGACATTTTTCGGGTATGACTGATTTATAAATGTGATTATATAGAGAATTGTGGTTTATATGTGTTGAAAATTGATTTGGTGATAATATTTATTGATTTGGAATTTTTGGTGAAATTTAGGAAATTTATGAAATCTTGGGTATTTTTGGACTAGGAAAAATGTCAAGTGGCAAGATAATTGATAAGTAGTAGTAGAAATAAGAATCAAATGATAGCGAAAAGTTTTATAAATGGTTTGGAGATTTGGAGACAAATGGACTAGATGTTAAGAGACATTAGTTAGTTTAAGAAAATGATTTATTAAATTGGTTATTTAAGTGGTAAGTGTCATGACACATGTCATGACACTCACCAAGTTTTTGTTACCTTGCTTTTCATGTTTTTTTTAACCTAATTGAAAGACCATTTCATGGTCTTTCACCCATTATTTTTGTTACTTATGCTCCCTTCTTCATTTTCTTCATTTTTTGTTCTTCATCTACGACACTCTCTTCTCATCAACGTTGAACCTTGCTCTCATCCTTCACTTGCTACTTCCATTTTTGTTATCTTCATCATCTTACCACTCCTACTCCACCTCTATGTTAATGACAGTGAGATGAATGGAAAGCTAGGGTTCTTGGAAATTTTGAAACAACTTTGAATAATCAAGTAAGTAGCATGCCAATCATCATCAGTAATTGTAAATGAAATATTTATAATGAATGATTTGAGATTGAATGATCATGATCATGGAGTTACATATAAGTTGTAACGTGGGTGTAAAAATAAAGAGGTTTATGGTCTTTCATTTTAGTGTATTAATGACATTCTTGGGTTGGATAAATGAAGGCATTTATAATAATCATTAGGAGAGAGATTGAAAGTGAAATGGAGTTGATTTTTATGCTAAATCTGGATGAATAAATGAATATATTCATGGCTTGTTCTTTTTGTTTATGATGAGTAATAATTCATAAGTTGTTATAGAGATGTTTTTTTAGGTAGAATGATCATTATAATGGTGTTTGGATGAGAGCAAAAAATTGATGGTTGAATCCATGTGTTTGTGTTCTCTTTTGAGAATATGAAAACCATGAGTGATGAGTTATTATGCAGATGTTATGAGTTATGAATTAAGGGTATAGTGAAAGTGAAAGTTATGTTAATCAAGATGTTGATTTATGTCCTTGAAATGAGGAGAAATAGGATGATAGTTTAGAGGTAAAGTGAAGGTGATAATGGAGTTGAATGTGTGTTGAGGCATTAATGAATGAATGGACATGTTTGATGTCCTGTTTTGTGGTTATAATTAATAGTCTTCTATGACTTCTTTTGTGAATGTTTCGAATTGTAAATTGAGGTGAGAATGAAGAGGAAATGAAGTAGAAAAGATAATCTATGTACAAGATGTGCTAGATGTAAAATGCAGGAAGTTAAAAAAAATCTGGAAAATTGGAAGAGAATGGCAGGAACATGTCAGCTATAGTGTTTCCACTAATTATGGATCTGTATTTTAGCTATAACTTGATCTGTACATATCCAAATGGGATGATTTTAAGTTCAAAGAGGCATATGGATACAAATTTCATGAAGGAATCAAATTTTAATTCTATTTTAAGAGTTTCAAATTTGGATTTGAAGTTGAGTATTGGTTGCAGTTGTAGATTGAGAACAAAAGGTAGTATTTTGTGTCTAACTTACAGAATACGGAACCAAATTGTATGAAATTGGTGTTGTTAGAAACTTAAGACATATGGAAACCTCTGTTTAGAAGAATGTATTGCCTAAATATATCATTTTCCATGTCAAAATTTCCATGGAAAATTGACCCAAAAGTTTGTCTTAAGAAAAAACTGGAAAGGCCATCAATGCGAGTTATTCTTTTTTTTTTAATGTGATATTTGAAACAACAAATGGTAAGGTACTTCCCTATGATGCATTTAGACTTGAATGGGACTTGAAATGAACCTAGTTTGAGGTTGAATAAGTTGATAAAGTGTTGGATATGTATAGGTTGTAATTAAGGATATAACATAGTGAAAGGATTATTGATATCAAGTGTATAAAATCTGGAAATTTATGAGTGTTATAAGAATAAAAGTGTTCATAGAAATGCTAATATGATTGTAAGGAGATGAGTAATGTGTATCAAGTAAGATTGAATGAGATTTTGGATATTGTATGACCATATAATGTTAGAATAATATTGGTGAATGACTGATTGATGATATTATAATAATCAAGTGTATTGAGCCATAAACTTTAGTGTTTGATTGAATGATGAACTTGGAATAAGTTTGTATTATTGAGGTGTAAATCTAAATCCAAATTAGACATATATGAGCTTTGAAATATGGATGATCATAAGATGAGAATAAAGGAAATATACCTGAGATTGTCATTAAACCTGCATTGTACATAAGGCATATATACATATGTCCACAAATGAGTACTTATATAATTGTGCAAAGTTGTGATGTGTGTAAATGTGCATCTGTTGCATGATATAGAAGGGCAAATAGAGTTACAACATCTAGACGTTGTCGGGACTTTGAGGCAATAGCTTTCTGGAGCAACCAGTGAGTAACCTAGATGATCTCACTTAATTAATTGTTGTTTTAAATTCTATATTGAATTATGTTGTGAATTTGATTGTGTTGATTCCGAACATTGAATGTCTGAGGCGTTTGATGCATGAATGGGATATTAGAAGTGCTCCTTCTATGTGAATTTGATGAAATAAGTGCTACTCAACATTATTGTTGAATGTCGAACTAAGGTACGATGATTAATGTGTTCTGAATGTGAAACTAAAATATGATGACTATTGAAAATATGTAAATGTGATGTATTTTATTACAAAATGCATGAAAGATAAAGGCAGTTGTGACCAGAGTCGCCAATAAAAAGAACTTAAAGCTCAGAATGTAATAAGAGCCTCTGGCACAATTGCTATTGGACCCAGTATCCACTAAGGGATATGGGACATTATCTTATACAAGCTCGGTATCCACAAGGGATATGGGCTAGTAAAAAGGCACTCGGTGATAACAAAGTAATAAATGAAAGTGAGTCTCATGTGCATTGCATTTATAATTGATATGTGTATTGTAAATGATTGAAATGATCGGTTTGGCTGCTTTGAATGTGATATGTGATGCCACGCGATAAATGAAATGATGTGAATTATATGATAACATGTGTTGATATGTTGTATAAATTGAGTGAATCATCGAGGATGGTTACCTTATTGAGTTCGCAAAACTTACCAAAATTGCAACGTTGACATTTCAGGACCGAGAGAGGACACTAGTGACAAAGAGACTCTACAAGAAGCATAGTTCTTGTACTTTTGGAAAGAATAAATGACTCAAAAGTCGATCAGCTGAGATTGAAGGATTAGATAGAATTTTTGTATAATTCCTCATATGTGTGGTGTGATTTGTACTTAGTTTTGACAATGTGCATATAGGGATGAAATGTGAAATGCTACAATGTAAATATTCAGTTTTTATGAAATGAAATGAGGAATCCATTTTTTTTAATATTGTTACATTTACGTATTAATGATGATGTCATGATTAAATTAGTGATGTGAGTGCTCTAACATGTCACTCTTATAGGGTACGTATTCGGATATCATTCAGGATGTCGGGTACGTGTCCTGCAAGAGTGGGGTATTATATTTTCATATCAGAGCATGATTTGGCATCCATAGGGATAGATTAAGCATATAGACATGAAATATCGTAAGAAAAGCGAATAGTAATTGAAGTTATTATTTATTAAAGGTCATCCGACATAGGTGATCAAGTGAGACACTCAACTGACCTAGAATTAGTAGGAGCCAGTAGAGAGTTTTTTGTACCTCGATCTGAGAGGATGCCTCCTAGAATTCCTGAGAGAAGAGAAAGGAGGAATGATAAGTTACGAAAGTAGGGGACTATGAACTTCTATGAAAGTACAGACCCTACAGAGGTCGAGGGATGGCTAGAGAGAACAGAGAGAGTTTTCGACCATATGTACTGCGAGCCGGACGAGAAGTTCGACTATGCAGTTTTCTTACTACAAGGCCCAGCTTATCAGTGTTGAAAAACTGTTCCAGATAGTACCGCCAGGCCTTGTAACCTAAAGTGGGGAGACTTTCTGAAGGTCTTCAGGGAGAACTACATGCCCAAAATCTACCTAGATAAAAAGATGAAGGAATTTCTAGATCTAAAGCATGGCAGATTATTGGTGGCAGAGTATTAAATCAATTTTAATAAGTTGATAGGTTATGCTATTGCCTTGATTCATACTGAGGAAGATAAGTGTAGAAGATTTGAAGATGGGTTGAACATGGAGATCGGGACAAAGCTAGCAATCACCAACTTGAGCAGTTTCACTGAGTTGTGAGCTGTTTCGATCAGAATTGAACAGCTATTGAGAGAGGGACAAGTAGAGTATAGGCATGAGTTCCAAATGAAGAGGCCCAATGAAGTTTAGGGTAGTTCTAATAGACTTTTTAGTAAACGTCAAAACATATCTTTTCGACCACCGGCTAGATCAAGATCGTCGAGGTTCAGACAGAGGGGTAGCTTTATGTAGTTTGGCAGAGGAAGAGGAGCAGTAGCGAGTCAGTTACCCACTTGTGAGCACTATGGGAAGAAGCACGGTGGTTAGTGTTGGACATTATCGAGAGCTTGTTTCTGATGTAGCTCTTTGGACCACAGAATCAAAATTTGTCCCGTTGTTACTGGAGCCCAGTCTTGTGTGAGAGGGGGATCAGCAAGTGAAGCTACTATCCAGCAGAGTTGAGCTAGTGGGTCTAGATAGAGAGGTCGTGGTAGGGGCAGAGTGAGCTCTGAGAATCCTTCTGTCAGGACTAAGGTGTAGAGTAACCAACAGCAATCTCAAGCCCGAGTGTATGCAATGACCAGGCAGGAGGCTCAGAATTCTTCGGATGTCATTGCAAGTGCGTTACTTATTTTTGCTTTTGAAGTATTTGCATTGCTAGATCCTAAATCTACACACTCTTTCATCGTACCGTATTTGGCATTTAGGTTGTATTATGATAGAGAGTTGTTGAAACATGGATTAGAGGTGAATACTTTGATTGGTAATACTACAGTACTAAGAGAAGTCTGCAAAAGGCACTTGATTAGAATATATCATGCAGAATTAAAGGCAGACTTGATCATACTATAGTTAAGGGAGATAGATATTATCCTAGGTATGGATTGACTCACTGCTCATAGGGCTATCATGAACTGCTATACTAAGGAGGTGATATTAGAATCTCCTAATCAGCCGAGATCAGTTTTCCAGGATGTTAGTAAAGTAGTGCCAGCCAGGCTGATTTCAATCATGAGTGCTTTGAGTTTGTGTAAGGGGATGTGAGGCTTATTTGGCCCATGTTACTAATACTCGAGCTGAGCAGAATGTACAACACATTCTTATTGTTAAGGAATTCCTGGATATGTTTCCCACCGAGTTATCTGGTTTACCTCCAGATTCAAAAATAGAGTTTACGATCGATTTGGTTCTGGGTGCTACTCCTATATTTATTCCTCTATATAGGATGGCACCTATGGAACTAAAAGAGTTGAAGGCTTCGTTATAGGATTTGTTGGAAAAGGGTTTCATTAAACCCAGTGTATCACTTTGAGAGCTCCAGTATTGTTTGTGAAGAAGAAAGATGGAACTCTGAGACTGTGCATTGATTATAGGCAACTGAATCGAGTAATAGTGAAGAACAAGTACCCGTTGCTTAGAATTGATGATTTGTTTGATCAGTTGCAAGGAGCTTAGTTTTTCACTAAGTTGGACTTAAGATCTGAATACTATCAGCTGAAGATAGCAGAGACTGATGCACCGAAAAGTGAGTTCAGGAGTAGGTATGGGCATTTTGAGTTCTTAGTAATGTCGTTTGGGTTAACTAATGCCCCAGCTACATTTATAGCTCTGATGAATAAGATATTTCGACCCTACCTGGATCGATTTGTAATTGTGTTTATTCATGATATCCTAGTGTATTTAAAGAGCATAGAAGAACATGCTGAGCATTTGAGAGTGATCTTACAGATTATGAGGGAGAAACAATTGTATGCCAAATTCAGCAAATGTGAATTTTGGCTAAATCAAGTAGTATTTCTAGGTCAAATAGTAACCGGACAAGGCATACAAGTGGATTCAAAGAAGATAGAGGTAGTAATGAAGTAGGAAGATCCGAAGACTGTATCAAAAATCTGAAGTTTCTTAAAATTAGTCGGATATTACTAGAGGTTTGTTGAGGGGTTCTCATTAACTTAGCCCCTCTGACTAAACTTCTGAGGAAGAATTTAGCTTTCAAATAGAATGGCGATTGTCAAAAGAGTTTTGAGGAGTTGAAGCATCAGTTGACTGTAGCACTGGTGTTAACTATTCCATCAGGAATTTGAGGATATGTAGTATATAGTGATGCTTCGCATCAAGGATTGGGATGTGTATTGATGTAGTATGGCAAGGTGATAGCCTATGTATCGAGATACCTAAGGTCGCATGAGATTAACTATCCAGTACATGATTTTGAGCTTGTTGCATTTGTTTTTGCTGTAAAGATATAGAGACATTATCTATATGAAGAGACATTCCAGATATACACTGATCATAAGAGTTTGAGATATCTGGTGAGTCAGAAAGAATTAACCATGAGACAAAGGAGATTGAAAGAGTTGTTAAAAGATTATGACTATATGATTGAGCATCTAGGGAAAGCTAATGCGGTGGATGATGTTTTAAGTAGAAATTCGAATAGTAGTTTAGCTTAAATTTAGTTATTGAGGTTATCAAGCTTAATTCATTTGAGAGCTTTAAATGTGGAGTTGAATCTAGAGCAGAACGAGGCATTAATTGTTACATTAAAGCTGAGGCCGGTGTTACATGATAGAATCAGAAAGGTACAAAATAAAGATCCTGAAATGGTGAAGCTCATTGAGAAGATGAAAATGAAACCAGATTCTGAATTTGAGCTGGGAGATGAGACACTGTGGTTGAAGCAAAGGCTGTGTGTGCTTAATGTGGATGAATTAAGAAAAGAAATTCTAGAGGAAGCTCATATGGTCGCTTATACTATGCATCCTAGTACCACTAAGATGTATAACCCGACGAAGCAACATTTTTGGTGGCCTAGGATGAAGAAGCAAGTAGCGGAATATGTTTCTAAGTGTTTAACATGCCAGCAGATTAATGCTGAGCATCAAGCTCCAGTTGGAAAGTCACATTCATTGCCTATTCCGGAGTGAAAATGAGAACGAATTACCATGAATTTCATTATAAGATTGTCAAAGACTCCGAGGCAGAACGATGCTATATGGATTGTGGTGGACCGATTGACTAAGTTGACCCATTTCTTACCAGTGAGAGAGAATAATTCACTAGACCAGTTAGCCCAGATATATGTGAATGAAATAGTAAGATTGCATGAGGTTCCAATGTCCATTGTATCGGACAAGGATCCCAGATTTATTTCGAGATTTTGGGAGAGCTTGCAGTCAGCTATGGGCATAAAGTTAAACTTTGGTACTATATTTCATCCTCGAATAGATGGACAGAGTGAGAGGACAATCAAGATTGTTGAGGATATGCTTAGGGCATGTGTATTGAAGTTTTAAGAAGCATGGGATCAATATATAGCATTGATTGAATTTGCTTACAACAATCATTATCATATTAGTATCGGGATGGCACCGTATGAGGCATTGTATAGCAGAAAATGTTGATTGCCTCTATATTGGGATGAAGAGGGCTTGAGAATGGTTGAAGGCCTAGAATTGATACAAGATACTGTGGATAAGGTGAATTAATTAGAAGTCGAATTAAAGCGACTCAAGATAGACAGAAGAGCTTTGTGGATCATCATCGAAGGAATATGGAATACAATGTAGGAAACAAAGTGTTTCTAGGAGTATTGCCTTGGTAAGGAGTGATGAGGTTTGGTAAAAAGGGTAAACTGAGCCTTAGGTACATTGGTCTTTATGAGATCACTGAGAGAATAGGACCATTGGCATACAAGTTAGCTTTACTGAATGAGATGTCTCAGTTACATAACGTATTTCATATGAATATGCTCTAAAGGTACCGATTTGACCCAATGCATATGTTACCAACTTAAGAGATCAAAATAGCTAGTAACCTGAGTTATGTTGAGGAGCTGATCAAGATAGTGGGATATTGGAAAAAACACTTGAGGAATTGAGTAATTCCATTGGTGAAGGTCCTTTGGAAGAATAATTCAAGTGAAGAAGCAACTTAGAAAATGGAGGAGCACATGAGGAGACAATATCCCTACCTAGTCATACAATCAGGTAAGAATTTCGAGAAAGAAATTTTTTTTAGGAGGGGAGAATTGTAATATCCTATTATCCCATGTTAGAGGCTAAAACCCTATAATAGAGTTCATAAGAGTTTATTAAGAAGTTAGAAAGTGCATTTCATATTCATGTGTAATATAGCATACAAACATATGTGAATAATGATTTTAGCACATTAAAATGATTGTACATGTATTCATTGACATTTTTCGGGTATGACTGATTTATAAATCTAATTATATAGAGAATTGTGGTTTATATGTATTGAAAATTAATTTGGTGATAATTGGTAAGTGGTAGTAGAAATAAGAGTCAAATGACATAGAAAATTTTATAAATGGTTTGGAGATTTGGAGACAAATGGACTAGTGTTAAGAGACATTTTTGTTACCTTGCTTTTCACATTTTTTTTAACCTAATTGAAAGACCATCTCATGGTCTTTCACCCATTATTTTCATTACTTATGTTCCCTTCTTCATTTTCTTCATTTTTTGGTCTTCATTTATGACACTCTCTTCTCATCAACATTGAACCTTGCTCTCATCCTTCACTTGCTACTTCCATTTTTGTTATCTTCATCATCTTACCACTAGAAAACCTAACCTACTCCACCTCCATGTTGATGATCGTGTGATGCATGGAAAGTTAGGGTTTCTTGGAGATTTTGAAGAAACTTTGAGTAAATCAAGTAGTATGTTAATCTTCATGGGTAATTGTAAATGAAACATTTATGATGAATGGTTTGAGATTGAATGATCATGATGACGGAGTTACATATATGTTGTAATGTGGGTGTAAAAATAAAGAGGTTTATGGTCTTCTTTTTTAGTGTATTGATGACATTCTTGGGTTAGCTAAATGAAGGCATTTATAATGATCATTAGGAGATAGATTGAAAGTGTAAATGGAGTTGATTTTTATGCTAAATCGTGGATGAATAAATGAATATATTCATGGCTTGTTTTTGTGTTTGTGATGATTAATGATTCATAAGTTGTTGTAGAGATGTGACTATGTCTTATTTTTGTGTTGTTAATAAAGGTAGGAAATTGATGAATGAACGAATATTTTCATGTTTTGTTTTTGATGTATAAAAACATGGATCATTGGTTGTTTTAGAAATGGATTAGATTGAGTATTGAAGTTAAAGAAAAGGCAAGTGTAGTGTCTTGAAAAGAGAATAACCAGGATGAAAGTTTAGAGATAAAGTAATAATGGTGTTTAAAGTGTGTTGGAATATGTTAGCTGTAACATTTCCACTAGATATGCATCTGTATTTTAGCCATGAATTGATCTGTAGATATCCAATGGGATGATTTTTAATTTGGATAAAATGAGAGACATATGGCTACATTTTTCATTAAGACGTTGAATTCAAATTCTATCTTTAAGAGTTTCAAAATTTGACTTGAAGTTGAGTACTGGGTGTAGTTGCAATTTGAGAACAATAGGTAGTATTTTGTGTATAACTTGTAGAATATTGAACCAAATGGTCTGAAATTGGTGCCGTTAGAAATTCAAGACATATAGGGACATTTATTTAGAGAATGTATTGCCTAAATACCTCATTTTCTATGTCAAAATGGTATTGAAAAATTGACCCGAAAATCTGTCTTGAGAAAAAACTGGAAAGGCCATCAACGTGATTTATTCTTCTTTTATGTGATGTTTGAAACAACAAATGGTAAGTTACTTTCCTATGATGCATTTAGACTTGAATGGGACTTAAATTGAACCTAGTTTGAGGTTGAATAAGTTGATAAAGTGTTAGATATATATAGGTTATAATTGAGGATATAACATAGCGAAAGGATTGTTGATATCAAGTGTATAAAATCTAGAAATCTATTAGTGTTACAAGAATAAAAGTGTTCTTAGAAATGCTAATATGATTGTAAGGAGATGAGTAATGTGTATCAAGAAAGAACGAATGAGAGTTTGGATATTGTGTGATCATATAATGATAGAATAACATTGGTGAATGATTGATTGATGATATTATAATAATCAAGTGTATTGAGCCATGAACCTTAATGCTTGATTGAATGATGAACTTGGAATAATTTTGTATTATTGAGGTATAAATCTAAGTCCAAATTAGACATATATGAGCTTTGAAGTATGGATGATCATAATTTTGGGAAACCGGGTTGAGATTCGATCCCGACCGCAATGGAATAATCATGAAATTTTTTCATGACTTTTGATTTCTCGAAAACCAAATCTATTTAATCTTATAAAATGATTAACAAATCAAAATAAAGCGAAATTTAATTCGTACCTTATTCCGAAACTTAATCTTTGTCTTGTCGTATCCCTCAAATTATTCCCGAAATTGATCCGTCTTAACCACCGTAGCAGCACATGTGTCCGACCTCTAACAGTATCTACAAAACAGGTTGAGAGAACTATGTAACTCTTATAGAGAGGGTTAAGCAAGAATTGCTAGCTCCATAGAGCTTAAACCTATTTATAATAAGCTTTAGATGTTTTAGTAATTTAATTGAAATTAAATTCTAATTTTAATTAAACTTTAATTAGAATCATAAATAATTCTAATTAAATACTGACTATGCCTATATAAGATTCAATATCTCATATTGATCCTTATTTATTAAATATCTCATATTTAATCATAAAGTTTTTCAAACTTTGCAATCAAGCCCAACTTGATTAAATTAATTTTGCTCTCTTCAACGCATTCTATATGTGAGCCCATTAGGCTTCCAAATATGTTGGCAACGATTATAAAATCTAATTTTAATTCATAATTAAAATTAAATAAATTAAAACTTTTTTAATTTATTTTTAATTCTCCAATTAAACAATTTATAATCATAGATCAAGATTTGCGTCTAACAACGCATCATGACGACCCAAATATTTAGGAATGTCAAAGTAGTTTTGACTAACCTTTCCGTGCATAATTTTTCCATACAATTCAATCCTTTCATCGCATAATGTTTTGATTAGACATAAAGTATGAAATTAATGTCTACTCTATTTTGAATCTAATCATATCAGTTCTCTACCATTAGCTATCAATTCAATTAATGACATTTGTAAACTATTTACAAAACATTATTTCACCTTGGCTAGGGATTTCTTGAATTAATACTAATCAAGAACAACGAAACATTCTCCCTAATTCCTTTAAGGTGATGAATCCTATCTTGATCATTTAGCTATCTCCATATAGTTTGTGCTACATCCAATGACTACCGATTAAACAATCAATGATTAAATAGATCATAAGTAGTATCAAAATATAGCAATCCCCGTACAAGATAACTTTGATGACCTCAAGTCAAAGGATCACTTATACAATCATCACAATAAAAATTCCATAGACATGTAAGTAATGTTTCAAATGGATTTCTTATGTCGGGTTTGTTCAGTGAACTTGTTTTCTAACAAGCACCCATACGTTTGTTTAAGTATTTCTATACTTTAGCCTATAAGATTGACTACTTTCTTTACAAAGGAAAAACAAAACGTATGCTGGTCTTTTTACATTCTATTAATGTTTAATCTTAGTAGAACACTGACTAGGAATATTTAGGAGTAATACATAAATGCAATATGAATCTCATAATTATAATCTCATTATATTTTCATTTACAATGTACAATTATCCCATGAACTTTATCATATACATCTAAACATGTAAAGGATAAAGAATGCCTTTAAATAATTTGTCACAAACTACAACCAAAGCGATTGGCTATAAGGCATAAATCAACAATCTTTCATTTGTACTAAGCCAATCATTTAAGTATCTCATATCATACACCATATGACGCTTATTCTACTACTGGGACAGTGGCTTAATGAAACAATTTTACAAGATTCTCTATAGTGAGAACACTTGATTAAATCTTACAACTCCCATCTTAATTATCATCATAATTAAGAAAATTTGCCTAAACACATTTTTGGGTCTTTGATGAGAAATTAGCTCCTTATGCATGCCCAATGGCTTTAATGTTCTACAGTACATTACTGTCTTGAACAATGCAAAGAAACTATATCAAGTTCACTATAGAACTTGTTGATCTAATTAATCATTTCCACTAAACAAAAAATGCATTATGGCTTAATTAGCAACCAATTGCTATATTGGAACTTTTCCAATCCTAAATGATATTGTTCTAAGTAAATAAACCTTAATTAGGATTTGCTTCTAAATTTAAATCCTTATCACCTTGAACTCAAATATCAACTCACACTTAGAGTAATGGATATCTTTAATACTTCACAACTATTTGATATTTAAATATTAAACATTTTTAGTACATCACTTGGACTTAGAATAAGTTAACAACATCCAATATATCTCTATAGATCTAATTCCTATAATTAAGTTGTTACCTTTTCACATTCAACAAGAGTTGTTCTTGGAAAATTATATGTTTGACAATTGAAAGTTAGAACTTTTGTTCTCTGTGAGCAATATGTCTACACAGACTCTCACTGAAGAGAAAAACTATTCTCCCACTAACCTTCTTACAGACATGATAAATTCACAATCATCTTCAAAACAAACTCTTTGAATTCATTATGAAAGTGAATCTTTCAATGTCTTATCGCCTTTTAACTATACATCAAATGTATCATTAAAGGCATTAGTTCCAATTAGATGTAATGTCATGAGATTTGAACCTTTCAAATTCCTTTTTATTCCCACTACTTATCTTGAGAACCATTCTCTTATAAGTATACATTGAATCAAACAATTTATTCAATGGGTTTGTAAGATTATATCCAACCTTTTGGATATCTCACAACCCTTTATTACTCAATTTAGTTCTAAACTAAATGGATAATATATGCTTCAGATAAGCATCACATCCTTAAATCATAAGCTTTGAGTCTTTCAAAGACTTAACGTTTGATATCTAATATGAAATCTTACTAATTGATTCAATTGGAATTATAGAAGGTAAGTCATTGTACCAAGCATTGCTATAAAAGAAATACTATTGCATCATACAATGTCTCATACTGTATTTTACTCCTTACATAAATCCATTTATAAATTTAGTTGTGAAGGTATTCACCAAAGAATCTCATTCCCTTTAGATAACCAAAAATTTAAAACATACCACAACGATGTCATTGAAGTGCTTTAGCATTCTCAATGTTTTATTTTTACTTAGATTTAAACAACTTGAACTTTTCAAAATTTTAAATCATTATTTCATTTAATAGGTGTGACTATATCATATAAAGTCATTAGTAATCTAACAAAATATAAGTATTATCCTTTTTATGAATTATTATTCTATCCAATACATTACATGTATAAGATTGAACAATTCAATACCATCATCATCCTTTCACCAAAGGTCGATTTAGTTATTCTTCAACTTGACAAGTTTCACACAAGTTTCATATGATTTATAATCAAAAGGATACACGCATCCTTATATGTAACTTTATGATTCTCGTTTTGTTGACTTAACCAACATAACATAAAAGGATTGTCTCGATTATCCAACTTTTTATTCTTGCCATTTATGTTAAGCATAATTCTCCTTTGATCCCATACATATACAAATTATTTGTATAAACTTGGATCAACTAATTTGACTTAACAATCTATTTTTAACCATACATTGAACATTACAATAATGTTGAATCTAAATTTAGTATCAAATACTCATAAGCATGAATTAGAAATACATATGATCTCTATCATATATAGGCAAGAAAATTCATGCAATCATTTTCTTTTAATGACAATTATTATCATCTTATTGCTAAGCCTTTAATTGTAGTCTACAATTATGATTTTAGTAGGCTAAATTAAGCGGAACAATTTCATCAAGGTACTATACCTTTCAGCCCTACTCCATACAACCCTTTGCATTTTGGTATCATAGTGTTGACATGCATCTTACATATTGTCGTCAAAGTTTACGAGACATTAGTTAACTTAAAATGTCAATACATTTTGTCATATATATGATTTTGACATATCTCCACAACTTTGTCGCCATATCCTCAATGGGAATTATAACAAAATTTCATAATGAACATACAATTTTCTATCTAACTTTTGAGAGCTTTTCTCAAACATATATTATGTCCAAGAACTTACGTTCACTAACTTAGTATCAACTATACTACATAAGGTAGATTCCACTAAGAACAAAAGATAAGTGTAAGAGAAACAAGTAATTAATTATATCCCATGACTACTAAATAAGATTAGAACTTTAATCATGCATTTGGTTACTCTCACTATTTTATTCGAAATAACAGCCCTCACTATTATTCGGAAAGATTGATCTTTCTAGTGGGCTAAGATCCCATTTAAATATAGTTGATCTTCAGTTTGCTCAACAAACCAACTAAACTTAAATTAGGTAGATAACAACTTTATCAATCACATCTCATGTGACTCCTAGA
>JANZLX010153932.1:0-16026 GCA_025531955.1 Erythroxylum orinocense
ATTCTTAAATTTTCTTTTTCTTTGCACATGAATGATTCACCACAAATTCCTCATTTAATGTCAATTTACACTTCAAATTTTCAAGAAAAGTTCGGGGTCCAACAAAAGAAGATCTAGCTTGAATTTCCTTCCTACTTCTCAATGTCATTGTACTCATATTCTCCTTAGGATTTACTACTGTTTAAGAAGGTAATTTTCTGGATGCTTGCACTTCTAATTTACTAACAAAGGTGGCTAATTAAGTCATCTAATTTCCTAATTTCTAAAGGCTTGTTCTTGTCACCTATCGAAATTTTTGAAAATTAGTAGGAAGGGCCTTAACAATTTCATCTAAAGACATATGTAAATTTGAAGATTGAGATTGAATATATTTAGGTGCTTGAGGTTAGGATATTTGTTACCCTTTTTGATCTCCATATCTAAAGTTTTGATGATTCATCTATCCCAGATTATAATGATTGGAATAAAGTTCATATTTTCATTAAGGTTGAATAGGAAATATCCTTATTATATTAGCTTTTTAAAGGGACTCTTATTGCATTGTAGGGCACATATCCATAAGATATTCAGGGAATAAGCATATTTTCACACTCGTGTTGATTGAAATTGACCTACAGCGATTTGATATGCCAGAGCAGTTAAATCTGAAATTTTACCCTCAAGGTTAATATTACTTACCTTATTCACATGCTTAATAGCTTCATCTATCCTTCTCTCAAATTGTGAAGAATTTTTGGCCAGGTTTCAAATCAATTGTCTAACCACTTTTGGTGTTTTGTTTACTTAAGCTCTTCCACTAGTTATATCTACCATACTTATATCCATTGGCAGTATCCCTTCACAAAAGTAATGAATCAAAAGTTGATCAAGATCTGATGGTGTGGGTTATTAGCATATAACTCCTTAAACCTCTCCTAATAATATTCATACGATGTTTCTTTAGTGAATTGTCTTATCTCATGTATCTCCTTTCTCATATTGGTAGCTCATGATGCAAGAAAGAATTTATCCAAGAACCATATCTTCATCTCATTCCATGTTGTCACTGAGCCAAAGGGAAGATAATAAAGTCAATCCTTTGCTTTATCTTTCTATGAGAATGGGGTGGCTCTAAGATTGATTTACTCTTCTTTTACTCCTCGGGGCTTCATTCCAAAACAAACAGCAAGGAGTTCTTTCTAATGCTTATGTGGATCTTCACCTGCAAGCCTATGAAAAATTGAAAGTAAGTAAATCAAACCAGATTTCAATTTGAAATCTACCTCAACATCTAGAAATCTTAGATTTCAAGGTTGTTGATTTAAATTTGGGGCCACTAACTCCCTCAATGTTCTATTGTTAGGATTGTCATCTTTTCTTTAACTTCTTGGAAATTAGAATCTTCACCAATTGTTTAGACTTATCTCAATTTTTAATTTTGGAGAGGAATTACCTTTTCCTTGCTTGGTCTTTTTCCTTAAATGACATATTGTCTTCTCAATTTCTAGATTATATTGCAATTCACCTGTATGAGAAGAATGAGTCATGCCAAACAAGAGATTAGTAGTAAATTGTAAAATAATGAAAAGAAACTAAAATAGTTCCCCGATAATGACACGAAAATTTTGAATAAATTGTCAAAGCCTTAAAAATTAATTATGACTCACTAAGTACTTATAGTAGTCATAGAACCAAGTTGACTTCGAAGAGAACTTAAAACTAGTTTATCAATATCAATTGATAAACTAAATGGTAGGTTTATGATTGATTAACTAATAAACTAAATTTGACAAGGGATCAAAAAAATCAAATAAGTATTAAAGTTATATATTCAAAGGTATTTAACTCTGATTCAAGGGAGAGATCTTAACCAATTGTAACTTTGATTATTGGGGTCTAAAAAGAATAATTTTCACGATTCAAGCAATTAGTCCAAAACCAATTAGGATAGCTCTAATAAGTCTCAATTTTTAGGCAACGAGAAGGTCATTTCTTTATGGCTTGACAATTGGACAAGTCAAGGACCATTATTCCAATCTTAACATTTACTCAAAGGTTCTTCCTTTCCTTTCCACATTACAATGGATTCTTTCATTAACAGTTGCAGCTGGAATTTTCCAAACAACCTTAGACATTTACACCGCCATTACTATCCTTCTCTCTCACAGGATACCTTCTTTTGGCATTGTAGGCTAACTCATAAATTAACAAATAAAGTCATTCGGGACTTATTAAGGGTGAGGAAACTAAGGTATTTTGGCATATAATCATTTGGCATAAAATGATCTTACCAAGAACTTCTTTTCTCTTATGGCTCACTATATAAAACCAGTTGAATATGACTGATCAAATCAGGTATTTCAGCATCAATCCCATATTCCCCCTCTATCAAATCTAAGAAGAATTTAGAGATCATTTATTTTTTATTTGTGAGGTGACTAATAGGATATGGAGGGCTATTCCTATGCATTGTGGTTGTTTTATAGCGCCAAACTTTCTGGGCACTTTGTGTTGTTTTGTATTTGGAGATGCTACTCTATATTGATATATATATCTATATAAGGTTGTGTATGAGTTCAAAGATGTATTTGAGTACTTTTGGTACGTATGTTAGTGATATAAAATGTTATATGCCCTTACATGAACTTAGAGTTCATGGTATGCGAAATCTTGGAGATTTCTGACATATAAGCTTTTAAGTGTGTAAAACCGAGTCCATTCGATGGATATGACCATGGTGGTTGAATTAAATGTGTTCTAATGCCTTAGGGGTGATTAGACATGATTTATAGACTTATTGGACACTTAGAAAGTTTAATTGGAAAAGTTGAAGTACATGGGGGCTTATTTGCAAATTGTTAAAAGTTAAGGGACTTAAATGTATTTTTTCAATTCTTGGAGGACCAATATGTCATTTTATGAAGTTAAGGGGCTTAATTATTATTTCCAAGAGTTCAATGATCAAAATAAAAATAAAAGTTTTGGAGATTTCTAAACTTTGGCCTTAATTGCAAATTTAGGAAAGTTTGGAGGGTAAAACGGTAATTTCACATAAGCTAAGGGCAAAATGGTAATTTCACCCCATTTGGTCAAAGAAGAGTCAAAACTCTAGACTCTTTTTGTGTATGGACGTGCACCCCCCATTTAAGACTTAAAACACTTAGTTTGAATTAAAGAGTGTCAGATCCCACATCGATTAGAGAGGGGAACGAAGTACGCCTTATAAGGGTACGAATACCTCTCCCTTACAGACGCATTTTTCATGGCTTAATGGACCAAATCCCATCAAAACTCTGAGGTTTAATGTGCTTGGGTGAGAGTAGTTCTAGGATGGGTGACCTCCTGGGAAGGCCTCAGGAAAAGGAAAACCATGAGGGCTTAGCTGGGCCATGGCCCAAAGCGGACAATATCTATAAGCGGGTGATCTGCGATGTTACAAGTGGTATCAGAGCCAGTACCTGACCCGATGTGCCAGCATAGGACGCTGGACCCTAAAGGGGGCTAAGTCATAAAGGGGTGGAGAGTGTAAGATCCCAAATCGATTGGAGAGAGGAACGAAGTACGTCTTATAAGGGTACGGATATCTCTCCCTTACAGATGCTTTTTTTTATAGCCTAATGGACCGGATCCCATCAGAACTTCGAGGTTAAATGTGCTTGAGTGAGAGTAGTTCTAGGATGGGTGACCTTCTGAGATGACCTTGGGAAAAGCAAAACCATGAGGGCTTGGCTGGGTCAAGGCCCAAAGCGAACAATATCTGTAAGCGGGTGATCTAGGAAGTTACAGGTGGTATCAAAGCCAGTACCTGACCTGATGTGCCAGTGTAGGACGATGGGCCCTAAAGAGGGTTGGGCCATAAGGGAGTGGAAAGTGTGAGATCCCACATCGGTTGGAGAGGAGAACAAAGTACGCCTTATAAGGGTATGGATACATCTCCCTTACAGACGCATTTTTCATGGCCTGATGGACCAAATTCCATCGAAACTCTTGAGGTTAAATGTGCTTGGGTTAGAGTAGTTCTAGGATGGGTGAACTTCTGGGAAGACCTAGGGAAAAGCAAAATCGTGAGGCCGTGGCTGGGCCAAAGCCCAAAGCGGACAATATCTGTAAGCGAGTGATCTGGGTTATTACAAGTGGTATCAGAGCCGGTACTCAAACCGTTGTGCCAGTTAGGCTAGACCCCAAAGAGTGTAGGGCCCTAAAGGAGGTGGAGAGTGTGAGATCTCACATCGGTTGGAGAGGGGAGTGAAATATGCCTTATAAGGGTACAGATACCTCTCCCTTATAGACACATTTTCCATGGCCTAATGGACCAGATCTCATCAGAACTTCGAGGTTAAATGTGCTTAGGTGAGAGTAGTTCTAAGATGGGTGACCTCCTAAGAAGGCCTTGGGAAAAGCAAAACCGTGAGGGCTTGGCTGGGCCATGGCTCAAAGCGGACAAATATCTGTAAGCGGGTGATCTGGGATGTGTAGTATCAAAGTCAGTACCTGACCCGATGTGCCAGTATAGGACGCTGGGCCCTAAAAAGGGTTGGGCCATAAGGGGGTAGAGAGTGTGAGATCCCACATCGGTTGGAGAGGGGAATGAAGTATGCCTTATAAAGTTATGGATACCTCTCTCTTACAGACGTGTTTTCCACGGCCTAATGGACCGGATCTCATCGAAACTCTGAGGTTAAATGTACTTAGATGAGATTAGTTCTAAGATGGATGACCTTCTGGAAAGACCTAGGGAAAAACAAAACCATGAGGGCTTGGTTAGGCCAAGTCCTAAAGTGGACAATATCTGTAAACGAGTGATCTGGGCTTTTACAAGTGGTATCAGAGTCGGTACCCAAATCGTTGTGCCAGCTAGGCTAGAGCCCAAAGAGGGCAGGGCCCTAAGGGGGGTGAAGAGTGTGAGATCCCACATCGGTTGGAGAGGGGAACGAAGTACACCTTATAAGGGTATAAATACCTCTCCCTTACAGACGCGTTTTCCATGGCCTAATAGACCAGATCCCATCAGAACTCTGAGGTTAAATGTGTTTGGGTGAGAGTAGCTCTAGGATGGGTGACCTCCTAGGAAGGCCTCAGGAAAAGCAAAATCGTGAGGGCTTGGCTAGGCCATGGCCCAAAGCGGACAATATTTGTAAGCGGATGATCTGGAATGTTACAGTTTTATCCAAGAGAACAACTTCTCTACTATTATTCATTGGTTATCATCCTAGACAGCTACTAAGACCTCGTCCCACACAATAGTGGTTAGTATGTATGTCCAATCTATATGGAATGAGAGAAATGCTAGTTGATTTGAATCAAAGTCCAAGCCTATAGACAATCTTATATTTGAAATGTTAGACAAAATAAAAAACCTTGTGGTACTATGTAGAATTCCTATCAACAACATTCTCTAGTCGTTTTCTTTCGATTATGATTTGTTGCTTACTGAAAATAGTATCTAATGTTTTCATGGCTTTAAGGGGTATTCCCTTAGACATATGATAAGCCCTTAATTATCTTTTTCCTTTAAATGCATCTTATTCTTTCTTTTTTCAAAAAAAGGTCTCAATTTTTATAAAATTATTTTGTTTCAAGCATAACATTCAAACCAAAACTTAACACCAATTGATTGGGTATGATGACATTCAATATCAATTAAATGATACAAATAAGATTAATGAAAAAGGTTGAACCCTGAATTAAATAATTGAGATAGCTATAACTATTCAATTTAGTTTTCCTATTTCTAAAAAATTAAATATGCAAATCCATAAATAAACTATTTGGTACTTCTATGCATCATTCATAACAATTACGAATCATTGAATTTATAGATGGCCATAAAATAATTAACATCAAATTAACTTGTCATATCAATCAATATCAATTATTCATGAAATAGAAGAATATAGAGCAAGAAATACTTGAATTAAAATAAAAAATATAGGCTTAGAAAAACATCTCACAAGGTTATAATTAGAGTTTTAAATATCCTTGATTCTAGCCCTGTCAAGGCTTTAGTTCCACCACAAAAATAGAAGAAAAATGAAAGATGAAGAGAAAACATATAGAAAAATAAAAAAGAATTATGGAAAAGGTTTGTGACATGCTTTTTCTTTCCTTTTCCTACCCAAAACTAAACTCTTTCAATATTCCAATATTATCTTCTTAACAAATCCAAATCTCTACATAATAAGGCTGGGAATGAGTCTACTAATTGAACTAAAACTCCTAGAGTGAATCTAGCTGTAGGTATGATCTTGCCTTATCTTCTGCTATAATCTATTATCTTTTTCCAAAATTCATGATTTTGAGAAATAGTGCCCCAATTTGATCCAATCCCTACTTATCATCTCCTAAAATAAAACAAATGTGAATTTACCTATTTAGGCATCAAAATTAATCCAAACAAAAGAGAGAAGTCCAACTAACGTAATCAAGTCACACCTTATCATTTCTTGAAGAAAAGTAAATGCTTAGATATGGAAACATTGATAAGAGTTATTTTAATCATTTTTTAGTCTCATATTAATGCATTTTATTTCTTTGTTTGAGTATTTTTATTCATTTTGCTACTTAAGTTGTTCATATTTTGTTTATAGGTCTAATTCATTTAATTGGAGTGAAAGGAACAAATCTAGACAAGTATAGAGCAATTTAAAACTCTTTTGATTGAGTTATGTAGTGCATGACAATGTATAGAATCATATTAAAAAGTTTGGAAATGTGTTGAGTGTTTTCTATAAAACAAGCCTGTGTTGTCTGATAATAAGTTGTTGTCGAATAGTAAGAGACCATTTAACAATAAATGTCTATGTCTATGTATATGTTACCTCTGGATAACATTGCAAGTTAATTTGAAGAACACAATCACCAACATATCCGTGTTAGTGCTTATGTATCTCACTTCAAAATCAAATTTAAAAAGATAAGATTGAGTGATAGAAGACATAGTAAGTAAGGGAAACATAATGAGAAACCCTCAGATGACATAAAAGAAAAGGGAAAACTAAGGAAACCCTTTTATAGCGAATTTTCATTAATCTAGAGTGAAGTTTTTAAAACTTTTAAGGATTTCAATCATGTTATCCTTGATTTTCAGCATTTTCTTTAGTTTTGGTGTTTTGTAAATATTATGATGAGCTAAAAACATTGTACTTGGATTAGATGAACCCTGAGATGGACCTTATAGTAACTTTATTTTAATTTTATTGATTATTTAACTTCATTAAGATTCAATTATGTTTCTTACTTATTCTTGAATTAACATTGTCGGTATATTGATTCATGTATGATTAGGAACTTAAGATTGAGAAATCTAATATATAAATAGATCTAGCATAATTGAAAGAAGTTGCAAGAAAAATTAAAAATAGTTTAACATAAATCTTCTGGATTAGGATCAAACCTTATAGTAAAATTTACAAATTGATTAATGAAATTCTAGGGGTTTTAATTAGAATGATTTTTTTAATTATTCAACATTAAGATTAGATTTTAATAGTCTTAAGAAAAATGTTAACATAATTGATAAATTTCGATGATTCAATGAACTTAAGAATAAATTGATCAGTAGACTCATCATTGCTTGAAAAATCCTATGGGCGATTCAAATTCTAAGTATTGTTTGTTTTATTAGTTGATTGTGTTGGCATATTTTTGGTTTATTTTCTTTTATGTTAAATATGAATTATCAAAATCAACTAAATTGTGGGCTAGATACTAGAAAAAAAGTCATTACTAGTACTCTTAATCTTTTTGAGATCGATACTTGGTACTCTAAACCCTACATTATAGAGTGATAGGTGTACTTGCTTTAGATAGCTTATAGGTTAACAAAATTTAGTTACATACATCAAATACAAGTCCATTAACCCTCAAATTATTTCTCCATCAATAATTTAAGATCAAAAAATTAAATAATCTGAGTTTTTTTTGTTTTTAAAGTATCATCCAATGACTTTTGTTACTATTTGTCACAAGTGAAATATGCCACTGATTATATCTCTCATGTTGGCATCATTAGCACTAAAATTGTTAACACTCCACCTGACTTTAATGATTATTTTCTGCTATTGTTGGGTGTCTTTTTAGTGATAATACACTTATCGCTAATTAGTTGGTAGTCTTATATATGTCACTATCTCCCTTTCAGATATTGGATATATTGTTCACATTGTGAGTCAATTTATGTTTACACCTCATACCATTCACTTATCTACTATTCTTCATACACTTTGATACATTAGAGAAACTTATTTTATGATCTTCATTTTAATCATTATTCTTCACCAGAATTACAAGCATACTCTGATGTTGATTGGGCTAAGGACCTTACTTATCGTTGATCCACTACTGGGTATTACTTCTTGTGTGGCACCCCACTCCCATCAGACATTTGTGCCCGTACGTCCTTTCGACATTTAAGCACATACTCGAGGGAAGCGGTGCACCAACTACGTCACTTTTACTTACTCATGGCATCATAAATTAAAACATAAGAATCACCATGGCTAAAACCTAAATTCCTCATTTCGTTTCTGAAAAAATATGCGCATTGTAGCTTTACAACAACACCCATATACATACATTATCAAAAAACTAATCAGATTTTACATCTCTATATACAGAACATGCTACATACATGAGGAATTATACAAAAAAATTATCTAAATCCCTAGTCCTAACTAACTGAGCTTTGAGTCATGTCTTCTATCCAAAATCAGTGCTAATTTTCTGCTAAATTGACTTAGAAGCTATATCGTCTCTCTCGAACCTAAAAAGTCAATGTGCAATTTTTTTGGAGAGTTTTGCGAACTCCATGATTTAACCATCCTCTATTGTTTACTCATATCACATAACACAACAATCCATGCAATCACATAGATCATATCATTTCAAGTATGATCATATAGCATCACAAAATAGCTTGTACACAATTTTCACATCTCTCATTCAACATAATTCAATAATACATTACAATCATTCAATTCGTATATACATCAAGTGTATATGCAATGCTCATGAGACTCATGTTCATTTCTTTCGTTGCTGTGACCGAGTGCCTTTTTCAGTTCCGTATTCGTTGTGGATACCAGGCTCATTAATACTATCCCTTATCCATTGAAGATACAAGACTCATTTTATATATTGAGTCAGAGGCTATTAGTACATTCTAAGCTTTAAGCTCTTTTTACTAGAGAATCTGATCACAACTACTTTTATCTTTTATACATTTATGTAATGCAATGCACCACACATATTCAATCATTGTATTTAATCAATCACATTCACAATCTCATTCATATTTTTCATCGGACCTTAGTCTGGCATTCAACATTTAAGTTGAGAAATCACATATTCAATCAAATTCACATTCAATGGGCACTTCCAATGTTATTCGTGAATCAAATACCTCAGACATTCAATGTCCAGAATCAGTACATACACATCGCATAATAATTCAATACATAATTCAAAAAAACAAATAATCATAGTGAGACCATCTAGGTTACTAACAGTTTACTCTAGATAGCTATTGCCTTGAAGTCACAACAATGTCTGGATGTTGTCGCTCTAATTGCTCTTCTATATCATGCAACACACATTTACATACATCACAACTTTGCACAATTATATAAGTACTCATTTATGCACACATATATATATGGATTATGTACAATGCATACTCAATGACAATCCCTGGTACATTTCCTTAATACTCGTCTCATAACCAATTAACATCATCTTTAAATCATTCCTTAATACCTAATACACTTTCCTTATCTTAATCGCTCAATTCATCATCAACTATGATCATTCAAGATCACATTCCAGCATAAATGAATCATATGAAAGTACTTACCATTTGTTGTTTCAAACATCACACAAAAGAATAATAACTCATATTGAGGGCCTTTCCAGTTTTTTTTTCTCCAGACAAATTTTTGGGTCAATTTTTCATAGTCATTTTAACATATAAAATGAGGTATTTAGGCAATACATTATTCTACAAAATGTTTCCATATGTCTTAAGTTTCTAATGACACTAAGTTCACACAGTTTGGTTCAGTATTCTACAAGTTATATTCAAAATACTACAGACTGTTTTCACACCACGACAGCACACAGTACTCAACTTCAAGCCAAGTTTCGAAACACTTAGAGACATAATTCAAAATCAATTCCTTAATGAAAAATATATCCATTTGTCTCTAATTTAATCTAAACTCAAAATCATCCCATTTGTATATGTACAGATCAAGATATGGCTAAAATACAGATCCATGTCTAGTAGAAACATTACAGCTAGCATATTCCAACCATTCTCTTTCAATTTTCCAGATTTTTAACTCCTACATTTTACATCTAACACATCTTATACATAGAACATCTTTTCAACTAAATCTCATCATTCATGAAATCCTATCCTTTTTCCATAATATATCTCATTCATAAGTATCAAACAATTCATTTTCAAAATTCATCATTTCAAGTTGATTACTTCTTCATTTAGACCTCAATTTCAGTTCAATATCATCCACAGACAAATCAAAATCCATGCTTGATCATAAAAACCAAAATAGAACATATTCTTATACACTTTCATCATTAATTTTCTTCACATGTTCTACTTCATTTTTCACCTTCATTTCATTCCTAACTATCACCTTAATTCATCTCATTTCAAGAATTCACAATACTCTTCCTTATTAGCTCTAAACTCATGAATTATCACTCATCTTAACACAAAGTAAGACATAACTTTATCTACCTCTTCATCCACACATCATCATATTTCAAACTTCCTTTTTCATAATCATTCATCCCTTAATCTTTCATCATAAATGTTTTTTATTAAGCTACTTATGAACAAATTTAACACACTAAAATTTAGAAAATGATCTCTTTATTATTACTCATCATACACTCAAAGAAACATGACATCGATATTCTCATTCTTCATTGACGATGCACATGTATAATGACCACTAGTCTCATTATCATTTAATAACAATTAATCACCATATTTGTTTCATATTCATACAACCCATGAGAATTAACATGTTACTTGATTAAGCTCCAAGATTCTTCAAACTCTTCACGATCTCTCTTAACCCTAGCTTTCTCCTCTCACACATGCATCATCATTCAAGGGTGGTAGGGTTGGGTCTTCTTATGGAAAATGAAGAAGACAACAAAATGATAGCAGCTAAGAAGGGTGAGAGCAAGCCTTACGTTGATCGGGCAAAAAGAGATGATCGTAGGTGAAGAAGATTGAAGAAGATGAGAAGAGATATTAATAAAAGGTGAAGTAATTAATAAAGTGAAATACCAATTAAAGAGAAGATAGCCCTTCACTTGGGAGAGTTTCACGGGTTATGGCAAACACGTCGCTTTCTTATGGCCTCTCCTTGGTCTTTTATTTAACTAATCCATTTTTCTCTAATTTTTACTCCATTTGTCTCCCAATTTTCAATGACAAATGTCATTAAATCTCGATGTCATTTATAAAAATTTTCACTACCATTTGACTATTATTTCTACTACCATTTGTCAATTGTCTTACCATTTGGCATTTTTCCTAGTCTAAAAATAACCAAACTTTAGAAATTTCCTAAATTTCACCAAAAAAAAGTTAAGATCAACTATTATTATCACCAAATCAATTTTCAATACATAGAGTCCACAATTCTCAATATAATCTCATTTATAAATCAATTATACCTAGAAAAATGTCAATGAATGCATATATAATCATTTTAATGTGTGCAATAATTAATATTCACATATGTGTGTATGCTATATTATGCAAGAGTATGAAACGCACTTTCTATATTGGCCCCTAAATTTTTTTTCTTTAGTTAAGCATGTTTTAAATGATTATGAGGTTCGGATAGGTAAATTTTTGGGATTTAATTACTATGTCCATGTTAGTAGGATTATTTCATGGGTTAGTTGAATTAAAAGTGGTAAGAATGCATAAAGGGTATTTTTGGTAGTTCACTTAAGTTTAAAAACCATAAGACATTAAAGGAAGGGCAAGGTGGACTCTTCTCATTCATTAAGGGAAGAATGGGAAGAGAAAATTATTGTCTTCCTAAAGAAGAGGAAAAACGTGAGTGAAAGAGAAGAAGAAAGAAAAATAAGAAGAGAAGAAGAGGGGTTTTAGTGAAGTAGAGAAAAGAATGGAGTTTTGAGCTAGGTTTCATCTTTTCTAAGTTTTCTAGAGAGATTTTGAAGTTGTCCAAGAAGGGAAAAAGGTAGAGGAAGATAAGAGTTTCCATTTGAGCCAATAATCTTTTCATTTGGTAAAGATTCAAGGTAAGTTTAATTTTAATCCTTTCGATTTTTGGAAGGGTTTTGGTTTATGAAGCTTAGGAAATGGATGGGTTTAAGTATTCTAGGATCAATTTTAGTGACTGTACTTTATGAGTTTTCAATTTTGCAACCCTATTGAAGTTGGAATTTTTGCCTACGAAAAGGGAATCAAGAAAGACAAGAGGAGCAAGAGGAGAGGCACATTTGAGCAAGTTATAAGCAAGGAATTTAAGGTGGGTTACATTTTTATAATTAAGTAATAAGCCGTTAATGTTTCTTTCAAGAAATCAAAATAAATGATTTTCTACTTTATTCATGTGCATTTATTGCTTTTTAAATGCTTTAAGAATGTGGTACATGTTTGTTTATGAATTATGTTATTGGTTTATGAAATGAATGATGGAAATGATTTTCAAAGAATATTGATTTTTGAAACGATATTATGGTTATGAAATCAAGTTTCATAAATGTGTCATTTTGGGCAATATGTTTACAACATGTGAAATGTATGATTATAGGGGTTTGCGGTGGTCCCCTAAGTTAAGTCAAGTACACTTTGGCAAAAGGCTTATGCTGCCTACTCGCTAGTAGCATGGAGCTCCTTTATGGACTCTCCTAAGTTCACGACTACGCAAGACCATTAAGTGAGATTACAATAGTACGTTCTGTTCACAGCTACATAGGACCATTATGTGGAAATGTGTAGTACGTTCTGCTTTGGATCCACCTAAACCAATTTGATGTGCTTATGTGCTCATGATATGTTGACAAGATTATTGCATACATGATTTGGATTATTGTGAATTTGGTTGAGAAATTGAGAAATATGTGCTTTATGATTCAATGTGAATTGTTACAATGGAAATGAATATTTTAATAGTTTTGCTTATTACCGCTTATAAAACTATTACCCACGAGCTTTAAGCTCACCCCCCTTTTCATCCCATCTTCAGGTGAAAAGCATAAGATAAAGTAACCAAGAGTCGAGGCATCACCCCACTTTTGAAATGTTTTTGTATTTTAAGCTAGTTTTGTATAACAAGGCTTTAGTCTCATTTTGAGTAATTCAAGTTTATGTAAACTTTATATTTTTGGATTATGATGTATTGTGGCTTGAAATGCCTATTAAAGCTTTGTAAAACTCTTATCCTTTGATGTTAATGAAATATATTTCGTTTTGCACTTGACTCTCCAATTTGTTCATTGCATTTTCAAGATTTTCATAGGGGGAAAAATGTGCGTTCTGGCTTCAAGGGAAAAACTGGACTAATCTAGGTTGAATTAGGTTGTCTTCTTGGAAGTTGTAGCTTATCTTCTTAGCTTTCCGAAGGTATATAGTATGAAATTTTTAGATACTGGAGCTCAGAGACATGACTATTATAATTTAGTGATATTGCATAGGATGGTTATACGGAACAGCTTCGATCACGCTCGCACCAGGCACTATCATGATCGTACCTTTATCCTCACGATCGCACCCAAAGGGTTTTCCGACTTTGAACCTGTTTCACTCTTTTGGCCATAACTTTGTCATCCGACCTCCATGACTTGATTTTTGAACCAATGGATTCCTAACACATTTCTCTATCTTTTTATAAAAATTTATAGCTTTTGGTATTGATTTGGAAAATATTGATTGAATGAAATTAAGGGTATTGGTTGGAAAAGTATGAGTTGGGTTATTTTACTAAAAATATTTTGGTACTTTAAATATATCTTGATTTGTAGAGCTCCAAATGAGATGAATCTTATTTCTAAATAAACTAAAGACATGGGGTATAACTTTTAGGTTACTAAACTAAATTGAATGATTTTGGTATCATTAGAAACTAAGACAATGGGGTACATTTTTATAGAAGAAGTCAAATTGTAATTCCAGTTTAAGGTTTCCCAAAATCTATTCTGAAATAGGAGAAATGAGTTTGAATTTGGTGATTGACCAGTGGGGGCACGCCACCCTGTGGGATGCGTGTTTAGATGTCAATTAGGACATCGAGCATGTGTCTTATTAGAGCAGGTACCCAACATTCTAAATTCTCAATGATCATATGATTCTAACCCTTAATATGAGAAAACGGGATGTTACATCTTACATAGCGTATCTCTCATTTATGGTGCAATAAGAAGCAAAAATTTGTCTTCATTTAGAACCGAAACAAAATATCAAACTCTTATTAACATTACATTTAAGCTCCTATGTTTATAATGATTTCTTCATATCTTCTATGATAATCACAATGCCATGTAAATTGTCCACAATGATATCTTCCATGAACTCTACAAACACATCTAGATTAATTGTCATCTTGTACGACATCATATCCCTTACAACACTATATAACTTATTCTTATTCCATCACAGTTATAGATTGCAAATATTTTTACCAAATCACATCTATCTTGACAATTTCAAGATCTTGTTTCCAAACCCAAGTTATCATTTTCATTACTACTTTAAGTTTGAAAGATATGTTAACACATCTTGAAGTCAATCATAGTTTTCAATTACTAGCCCACTAGCATAAAATTAGTACCCTATGTAATTAGAATCAATTTAGGGATTCTTTCCTTCTTTAATATATCCCAACTTGTATAAATAACAATGTTTTAAAAACCAAACTTTACTGACCAACTCAACCGAAAATAGTATAAACCAGTTGGTTTTCCAATTTGATTTAGTTTAATAACCTATTTATATAAAAATTGGTTAGTTTATCAGTGAACTGGTCAGAACTTGTTAGTCCTTTAACTATCCTCACTTTTACTATTTACCATCTTCTCTTCTCAATTATCGCTGTTTACTTTTCTGGAAATCGCTAGTCCCTCCATAACCCACAAACCAACTTTAATACCATCACTCAGTAAACGAAAATACATGATCACTACTATCAAAAAGTCACCTCATTTTAAGGTGAATTAGTTAACATTCGATCCCCCTGGAAGAATAAAAGTCATCTATAACTTGCTTGTCCTAGAGATGAATCTAAATGCTTTCAAATGAAAATCATCTTCTTATTATGAAATTGGATTAAAAAAAAGATAAGTCAAAGCATAGGCAAGAGAGGAATCTTTCTGAATTAGGTTGAATACTCAACCGATGGGGAGAAGGAGGTGAGAATAAACAAAATACCAAAGGAGAGAAGAGAAATCCAGAAGAAGCAAGAGACTTAATTTTCTTGAAACACCAAAGGTTGCAGTAGATTACAGGAAGGTCTGAGTTAGAGTATGAATAGATAAGGGAAAAACTAGAAGAAAAGAAAGTAAGTGAAGCATAAAAAGGAGGACAGAAGTGGGGCTTGCGTGTTATGGCAAAGTAGCATGATAAAGATTAAAAAGAGATGGAAAAACTGAGAAGGCACATACCTCAGTCAGTATAGTACCTTTTGGTGTCCAAATATCTCTATCTAAACTCCTACCTAATACATAACATCACAACTAATTAAAGATTTTTAATTTAGAATTGTTGGATCCCGTTACCGGAAACCCAACTCTCTTGCTTAAAATCGTGAAACTTGAGCGTGCGTGCCTACGATCATAAAGGGTTTTTGCATAAATTTTTTTTTGAACCCTTATTAGACATTATCAATTTATCTTCATGCTTATAGCATCTCAAAATTTTACTTACAAAGTGTCCTATGGTGTGCTCGTACAAACCGTCATTATGCTTGAACTCAATTCTCCTGTTTGCAAACAGAAGTTGGAAACCTTCAAATCGGAATTTCAACTTGACTTCTTCATGTA
>JANZLX010153963.1:0-16014 GCA_025531955.1 Erythroxylum orinocense
ATTAAGAGCCCTTCTCCTTTAGTTTCCTACTAGATTTTCTCTTGGTAACAAGTATGAAGTTATAACCTTTTCCCATTTCTAGAGTATCTTATGGGGAATTCGAGTGGTCTGTAAGAATGTCTCGTATCACTACTATTACTTAAAAGATAAGAAGGAGTAATCAAGTCTTGCTTAGGAACCAAATTTTTAGGTAGATTAGCAATATAAGTAATTAAGTGACTAGCTTTAACCTTTTTTTTAAGTCTATTACAAGAAATTTATCCTCTACATCATTTTAAATGATATAATCAATTAGTGTTATGAATTGTTATTCATAGCACGTATATGAGAGATATCTTAGAAGCACCCTTAGTAGCTTGAGGATTCATATCCATAACTTTCCCCTTATGTTTCTAGGTTCTTATAATATTCACCTAATGCCTCGAATGGTACGTTAATGGTATTTCAACAAGAGTATGTATATATATACATATATATATATGTACATATATACATATATATATGTATATATAGATGTATATATATGTATATATGTATATATACATATATATATGTATATATATGTGTTTGTGTGTGTGTGTGTGTGTATGTCTATATGTATATCCAGTAAGGGCCTCTTTTCCTTGATGTTTCAATGATAAATTATAAGGACTAGTGGAAAGTTTCTCCTAGATTGTAAGTAGTTTGTTCCTTAAAATTTTCAAAGTTGAAAACATGTCTTCTTTAAAGAGTTTAATATAAAGCAATTTCAAGTCACCTTAATTGTTTTGTAGCTTTCTCCCACAAATGTGTATTAAGTCTATTAAGAATAAATTCCTCATAACCTTCAAGCTTAGTTAAGAAATTAAAGAATTTAAAAGTAGATTTCCTTTTAATCGAGGCTAAAGGGATATAAATTTTGCAAGGAGAACTAAAGTAAGTTGAATCATTAGGCAAAGTAGAAGATCAAGCGAGTTACTAAAACCTTTATCATGTAATTTCCTAATAAACCACTTGCACTAATAGTTGACGTTAGTGAGGCCAACATACCTAAGCACTTTTTGAAATCATCAGTTGTTTACTTAGGTAGAATATTAGAGCCATTTGCTTCTTGAACAAATTATATGCAATTGAAATTACTAAGAGCCAACGACGGGCCATTGATAGAAGAAACTAGAATTTTTAGGTCTTTCCACAGTTTAGATATTTAAAAAGATAACTTTGCAACATAAATGGAATTGACATTGACAACTTCTTGAATAGTTACATATTGGATAGTTAGGTCCAGATATTGATCAAAATGATGGGAATGGAGGACTTTGATAATTCTATGATTATAAGCCACTATAATCCTCCCATTATGGTGAGCTAAATAATTTGAAATAATCTTCCACTTGCTTCTATGGAACCATAATTCCTTATTAAAGGAATGCTCCTTTATTTTAGTTTCTAATAGGCCAATCATTAAGAGCTTTTTCTACAAAATATTGTCATTAATTTCTTGTTATTTTTTGTGATAATTAAAGCCCATCACATTCCAAGAGATTATCATTAAAAAGAGTGGGATTAAGAGCCCTTCTCCTTTAGTTTCCTACTAGATTTTCTCTTGGTAACAAGTATGAAGTTATAACCTTTTCCCATTGCTAGAGTATCTTATAGGGAATTCGAGTGGTCTGTAAGAATGTCTCGTATCACTACTATTACTTAAAAGATAAGAAAGAGTAATCGAGTCTTGCTTAGGAACCAAATTTTTAGGCAGATTAGTAGTATAAGTACTTAAGTGACTAGCTTTAACCTTTTTTAAGTCTATTACAAGAAATTTATCCTCTACATCATTTTAAATGATATAGTCAATTAGTGTTATGAATTGATATTCATAGCACGTATATGAGAGATATCTTAGAAGCACCCTTAGTAGCTTGATTCATATCCATAACTTTCCCCTTAGGTTTCTAGGTTCTTATAATATTCACCTAATGCCTCGAATGGTACGTTAATGGTATTTCAACAAGAGCTAGACTTCCATCCATATTAGGTCTTTGAATTTGAAGTGTTTTAAAAAGCTTAATATCCTTATCTCTACATAAACCTTGGCATAGTCAATTCTTCTTAGGCTTGTAATATGTTTATAAAGACTTAAAGGTTCACCAAAAGCACTTACAAGATATCTAAATCTAGTTCATAACCAATATTCAAGTGAGATATTATAATAATACACCTATATTGGGATCTTCTGCAAACCCTTTTTTAAAATCTTATAGTAGGTTTTCATTGAAAAAGAAATAGGGGCTTACCATGCTAATGCAATGGCCCCTGATTAAGACTGCTAGCATGTTTTGTTCATCGTTAGGTTTGAAGATGAAATAGTCCTAGTTATAAGGATTTGCTCCAACCACAATTTCCCTACTTTATTTCTATTTAATGTTTAATTTGAGGGAATGGTATCTTTTCAAGAAAAATATGGTTTTCCATTTAGTAACACTTGCTTATAAGACCTTTATAGCTGGAGAGATTGGTAGCGCATTATAACGCTACATAAAATAAACTAGACCTACTACTATAACAGTGATGAGTCTATGTGGATCCCATAGAGAGTGTTCGGTTAGGTTTTGTTATGAAAATAATTGGCATTTTAAGTTAGGGGTATTTGGTTTAATCGAACAAGAAAATAAAATGAAACTAAATTAGTAAAGACAAATTAAGGCAAAAATAATGAAAATTGATAAATGTGTTAGGGACCCGTTTCTTTAATTTAATCTCAACCTTCACCATAATTAAACATATTTTATTGATTTGTTGTTCTTCTATCTCTCCTAGCAACTATTATGTAGGTTAATGAGAAGCTTTATTAATCTATGTTTTCCCTTAGGTCATGTTTAATTAAGATACGATCGTTAATTAATTCTAGTCAACGAATAACCTAGGATATGATCTCTAGATTTAATTGGACAATTGCATTACGAATTAGGAAAATCAGTTAATCAAGGCGACAACCTAATCTACTCAGGTCATTTAGCCTAGGTTATGTTATCCCTAATGATTACGAACCATTAATAGCTACAAATGAATTTCAACATAAAAATTATAGATTATATTGAAATTCTAGCAATGGGTCCATACAAAAATAATTGAACAATAACAAGAATATGACCATTCATACACAAAACCCAAGTCATTAACATAGGATAACACAATCAATTCCTAAAGAGAGAAAGAAATAGCAAATACAAGGAGAAATATACTTAAACAGTCGTCAACATCGATGTCACCTTCAAATCGACATCGAGAAAGCTAGCCCTCTATGGATATCTAAAGGAACAAAGCTTTGCCCCTCTTCTTCATTAAAATCGAGAGCTATCAAGAAAAAATTGCTTCAGTCCAAACATTCCCAACTTCTTCTTTCCAATCCTTACATGGGTAGCTATCACCTATTCTCCAATCATCCCCACTTGGAAAACCAAAGAGGACTTGGTAAAGAGAAATGTTGTGCTTTTTTTCTTGTCCAGTTGCGACTCTATTTATTTACAACCCTCTCACCACCTTTAGTTCTCCACTCTCTTTTTTCCCTAGTTGCAGCTGACATATGACCTTTTATCATCCAATTGTTCACTCTTTTGCTACTTATCTTCCAATAACTATGTTAAATATAATGGACATGTGTCTTCATCATGTATTATCCCATTCTTTATACCTTAAAGAGCTAGTTTAAAATGTCATAAATGAAAAGATAGTGTTAGAATGAGACAACTGTCATTGAATGGATAGTTGTCCATGGTATTTACATTCTTATAGGTGTGAGTGGTGTCTCACACTCATGCAGTCCCATGCATAACTATGAGCTGCTTCCTTACTTTGTTCTTCACTTTCACACTCTTCTTCTTATATTACTCTTGCTTTAATCTTCTTCTTCTAGCTCCATAAAGAAAAGTGAGTATTAGTCTTCAGAAAATGGCCCAAATACAGTGCTTTCGACTCACTTTAACTCCTTCCCTTCCTTATTATGCTTAAAACCACATGAGTTAAAGTGAGTATCTTAAGTAATTTCATGTCATTAATCGCTCATTATTATGGAGTAATTATACAATCAATTAAGCACATGTCAGAGATAATGAGGGAGGAACAATATTTTACATTATGAATGTACCTAAGATTATCACGAGGTTCATTGTCCCTAACTATCTAATTATAAGCTTTAGGTGCAAACCAAATAAGCATCAATAGTACGAGTGCCAGAAGCCACTAAAGAAGAAGTATTAAAGGAAGCAAGAACAAAAGACGAGGGTGTACATGAAGGAAGATAAGTTTTGGAAGGAAAGTTTAGAGACATTATAAACAAAATAGAGGGAGTTGAAAGGATGGGGACAATTGAAGAAGCAAATGGATTTGAGAAGGGAGGGTTCCTTTACAAACTGATAGGTGTAAATTATACTATGTTTTTATAGATGTTTAAGCGTGCTTTTGAGTATTTCTTAGATGATTGTCATGTATATAGGCTTAGATTTATGTCATTATTAGTGTTTGTTTATATTTTAATTGTTTGTATGGTTTTGAACATGATTTGGACCTTAATTTTATGTTTCAAAAGGTCTTTAATGTGTGTTTGAGTGACCGGACATAGGAAATTGAAGAAAAGAGAATAATTGGAAGTTGGCCATGATCGTAGCTTGTCTTGCCACGATCGCGACAGAGAGCACAAATAGCAATTCCAATAAATTTTAGCTTTTCCAACACGCTACTCTTTTTGTAATTTTAACATTTTAGGGATATTTTTGGAACCAAATTTAGTGGTAAACCCTACAAAAACAAACCTAGAAGCCTAAAAAACTATTTAAGAACATAAAACACTTAACAAGAGTAGCCACCATCTTCCAAAGTGAGAGAGCAAGAAGAGCAATCCAGAAATTCTAGATTTCAAGTTTGAGTTCAAATCAAGTTCTTTCTTTTTTCCTTTGTTTATTTCATAAAAATTGATATGTAACTTGGATTTGAATATGTTATTCACGTTTGGGATGCTCTAATTATCATATTTGGATTTGTTCTTGAGTTGTTTTGCGACTTGATTGTTGTTGATTTCAATTCAATTTTCTAGTGTTGTGATGTTTAGATATACTAATACTTCGATCACAAATCCAGAGAGGGAATCGAAAGTAATTCAATTAGGTTGGGTAACGAGAGTTAGTGACCTAATAAGTCTCCTAAATATGAAATTGGTAATAATACGAAGAGAGATTTTGCGCGAAAACCTGATTATTCAATAGATCACTTAAGAATTAGTTGAAAACGTTAGGTAGATTTTGTGAATCGAGAGGTTGTAAAATATGAAATCTCGTAATCAATTAAGGTTAATTGATTAGGTCTTGAGAAAGAGTAATTAATCCTTTAGAAGATCTAAAATCAACAAATAGTTGAATCAATAATGGTTAGGAAGCAAAATAACAATAGAATGAATCCTAAACTTCGTCCTTGATGTTATTTAAATATTTGTGGTAGTTCTTTTGTTATTTGATTATTTGCTTAGTTTTATTTAATTGTTTTAAAATTTTGATATTTTATTTTCATTCAATTCATATCCCGATATCTCAAACAAAGTTAGGTTCATTTAGTTTTAACTATTTCCTCGTGGGATAGACACCTTTGATACTAAAAGTTATGATCTGTATACTTGCAGATATTATGGGTTTTACATTAGATAAAACTTGTTCAACAAGTTTTTGGCGTTGTTGTCGAGAAATTAGTGCACGACTTTTTGAATTCTTTTTTTAAGGAATTATTACCCTTTTCTTATGATTGTGGTACCAAATCATATGAAATTTAAAAAAAAAGAAAGAGAAGGAAGTTTGGGTGTAAAATAAAAGACATTTCAATTTGGACATCACATGACAACTATAAGGAATCCAACAAGTTAAATGCCAAGAAGAGATAGAAAGAACGATGATGGACGAAATACATTACAGGGAGAAAAGGACCCTTGCAGACTTCAATGAGGCACAATTTGGTTGGGGAAGTCGTCATCTTTGTTTGAACATGTACAATTTGGGATGGCAAAACCAATTAGATTTTTTTTGGTCTAACAATGTAAGGACTTATATGAGCCATCAAGGCCTGCCAGGATTTCAACAAGATGAGTCCAATTCATGGGATTCTAAATTGAAAAATATTATAGAGAAGCTCATGAATATGGAAGAGGCCCAGAATAGAATGGAAGGGAAGTTTGAGCAAGCAATGGAAGATCATACCTCTTTTATTCATAATTTAGAGGTTTAAATGAGCCAACTTTACAGGGAATTCCGTAATAGAAGTGTGGAAAACTTTCTGAGCAACATGGAAGAAAACCTAAGAGAGCAATGCAAGGCTATCACACTTAGGAGTGGAAAAGAGCTAGAAGAACTGGTGGAAAGAAAAGTTAAGACCTACTTTGTAGAAGACCCAGAGAAGAAGAAAAAGGATGAAGACAAGAATGAGGACCCTCCATACATTCCTTCTCCAGCTTACGCACTGAAAATACCATTCCCATAAAGACTTCAAAAGAACGAATTAGATGTGCCATTTACAAAGTTTGTGGAAAAGCTAAAGGAATGGCAAATTTATTTGTTATTTGTCTTTTATAAAAGTGTTAAAATGCAAACCCAAGTATGCAAAGTTCCTTAAAGACATGTTATCTGCCAAGCGGACTTGGGATGATAATCAAACGATATCTATGACGGAAACCTCTAACTCCTTAATTACTAACCATATGCTCTCACAATTGACATATCCAAAAAGCTTTACAATACCCTATTTAGTTGGTAATTTAAAGATTTCAAAATGTTTATATGACTTAGGTGCAAGTATAAACCTTATACCTTTATCAATTTTTAGGAAACTTGGGCTAAGAGATGGGAAGTCAACATTTATACATATTCAATTGGTAGATCAGTTGATAAAGAAACCATAGGATGTACTAGCAAAAGTTGACAAGTTTATCATTTCTGTGGATTTTTTCGTGCTAGACTTTGGAGAAGATAAAAAATGAACACTAATTCTTGGTATACCATTTTTTGACCATCGAAAAAGCTTTTGTAGATTTCTATAAAGACAATCTCAACCTTCTGATTGGAGATGAACAAGTGAAATTTAGTATGAATGAGTTATTAAAGAATCTGAAGGAGGGTAGCTCATTCATGAGAATTGATGTGGTCGAATATTTAAAGGAGTGAAAGGAAAAAGGACAAATGTGAGCAGACATAAAAGTTGAAGAAGATATGAAAGTCTATGTTCATTAAGTGAAAGTAGCAAATGTGACGAGGGTGAATAAGGATGAAAAATCACAATTCACCCTCTTACAGGACAAACTATTGGATTCGATAGAAGATTCAGGGAGTTTTATTATTCCTTATTTTGTTTGATGTATTTTTGAGTGTATGAAAACTGGAAATTAAAGAAAATAAAAGAATTGAAAGTATGGAAGCTAGCCACAATCGTGGGTTGTCTTGCCACGATCATGACAGAGAGTGCAGATAGCAATTCCAGTGAATTATGACTTTTCCAGCACAAGACTCTTTTTGTAATTTTAATGTTTTAGGAATATTTTTGGAACCAAATTAAGTGGGTAAATCCTATAAAGAACCCTAGAAGCCTCAAGAACTATTAAGAACATGAAACACTCAAAAAGAGCGGCCACCATATTCCAAAGTGAGAGAGCAAGAAGGGTAATCCAAAAATTCCAGATTTCAGGTTTAAGTTCAAATCAAGTTCTTTCTTTCTTTCCTTTGTGTTATTTCATAAAAATTGATGTGTAACTTGGATTTGAATATGTTATTCATGTTTAGGATGCTTTAATTGTCATATTTGGATTTGTTCTTGAGTTGTTTTGTGACTTGATTGCTGTTGATTTCAATTTAATTTTCTAGTGTTGTGATGATTGGGTATGCTAATACTTCGATAATAAATCGAGAGAGTGAGTTGAAAGTGATCCGATTAGGATGGGTAATGAGAGTTAGTGACCTAATAAGTCTCCTAAATATCAAAATGATAATAATACGAAGAGAGATCTTGTGTGAAAACCCGATTATTCAATAGATCACTTAATAACTAGTTGAAAATGTTAAGTAGATTTTATGAATTGAAAGGTTGCAAGATCTAAAATTTTGTAATCAATCAGGATTAACTGATTAGGTCTTGAGAAAGAATAGTCAATCCTTTAAAAGATCTAGAATCAACACATAATTGAATCAATAACAGTTAGGGAGCAAAATAATGATAGAATGAAATCTTAAGCTTCATTCATGATGTTCCTCATATATTTGTGGTAGCTTATTTGTTATTTGATTATCTGCTTAGTTTTATTTAATTGTTTTAAAATTTGATATTTTGTTTCATTCAATTTATATCCCGATATCTTAGACAAAGTTAGGTTCATTTAGTTTTAACTACAAGTTTGATACTACAAGTTACAATCCATATACTTGCAGATATTGGGGGTTTTATATTGGACAAAACTTGCTCAACACAAACCATTCGAGCAACAATTGGTTATTGTTCCTATCTACTTAGGACCATTGGATGTCTAATTTGAAGACCAAGGGCAGAGAATAAAGCTAAAAGAGCTAAGGAAAAGGAAAGAGTGATAAGTTAGAGAGGCAAATATGAAGATTAGGGAAAAGGGGGGATAACAAAAGAGATAGAGGAGGACCTAACCACTCCAAAGACCAAGTGAGGGCTGAGTGGCAAGCCAAAGAAGAGGAGAGTACTTGAGAACCAATAGTTGCCTCTATACCAAAAAAGGTATAAAGACATTGTTGAATATGAGCAGAAAAAAAAAATTGGTAAGTTAATTGACAAAAAAAGGTTTTCTAAAAATTAAAGAGGTAGGAATGGGGATTTGTCAATAATAAGGAAAGGTCTAGGGAGAGAATACGAAAGAGAATGGAAAAAAGGTAAAAAGTGAAAAGGAGGTTCAGGAAGAAATAAGTTGATTATGTCAAGATAACAAATAAATAATGGAAGTTTAAAGTTGAGGGAGAACTTGACCTAAGTGATGGATTAGAAGTTTAATGGGTACAAGAGCAAAAATGAATGAAAGAAAGAAGACGGAAAGAATAGATTAAGGGATGAAGCTGGTGATAGGCAAAATCAAGGATTCCAGAGAGTCAAAAAAATTCAAACATAATGGATGGAGGAACGGTTGGTATAAGATTATAAGTATCAGATAGACCTGAAGAAAAGTATGATCATCCTTTTAATGACTAATATAAATTCTTATTTGTTCTCTTTTTTTGACATTGTGTGATAATATATTTGATTAAGGTTTAATAAACAACCATCAATTCAATAATTTAATAGTAATAACCTTTATTAAAAATGGTAAATAAATGAATTTTAAATTTTTTTAAAAATGTTCAATTGATTCTAATCAAAATTTTGCCAAATTTGAACAATTTCATTTTAAAAAACAATTTACATGAATTAATTATAATGCTAAATCATCATCTTATGATAATATAAAAATTAAATGTTTTATCCTTCTTCTCAATTCCTATTTCATTTTGCATTCTCTAAGTTTATTATTTAAAATTATATCTTTTGGGATAACAAATTAAATACTGCTAAACCTTTTATGGATTTTTTTTACTTTATTATCTAATAATTAAAATTTTAAAACTTAGTATAAAAAATTGTCTCTATTATGAAAAAAGCCTGATTGTTCAAGCTAGTACAAAAGAATTACGGCTAACTATAAAGGCCAGTTAGTTGAGAGTGGAACCTCTTATCATTATAATATCTCTAATGTAGTGCTTCTTCTGAAGAAATTGACTTCTCCAGGAATTCCTCTCATGCCAGGTCCAGTAAATTAGGCAAGATTTACTCATTCTTGGTCACACAACTGAACGAAATACAACAAATATTTTACACCATCTTGGGATAAACATACATGCAATGAATAAACTGTACAAGCCAGCCACAATACACTTAATTAATTACTACCACCACCAGTCTAATGCCTGCTAAATTTAGACAACAATACTGCAGCTAAATGCATACTTTAGCTTCTCATAAGGTTAGAACAAAGAAGAGAGAAATACTACCGAAAGCACGCAAACTGTGAGCAGTGTTGACTTTGGCACTATTGCTGCAAGTGAGTAGTTCGGTGGTGGTGGTGGCGGATTCTTGTAGTACCACGGAAAGTAAAACAATATTGGGTTAGGTGGTGGAGGTGCAAATGCAAAGGGGGGCAAAATAGGGAAATTCGCACCACCCGGCGGAGGTGGATAGAAGAATGAAGGCCGCAATATTGAAGGTGGTGGTGGTGGGCAATGTTTAGTAGCTGTAGGTGGAGGTTGGCAGCGATAGGAGCAGGAATAAAGTGGTGGTGGAGGTGAAGGAGCTGTAGTTTGTGACATTAATTTGAGTGGTGCAAATAAGAGCATAATTACACACAAAGTAGCTGGATAGACATGGCTTGAAGGAACTTCTTGACTAGAGCAGGCTTCACCTCAGGCTCACAAAATGACGAGGATACACATAAAATAAGTTAAACTTGAATTTTGAGAGGAATGACGAACTGGGTAAGGATTGTTATATGGGGTGGACATTTCAATGCAATTTTGTCTCGTACAGAATTTAGTAACTTAGCGTCTCTTTTTTTAGCTTAGGTTTGTTTTCACTTTGATTTTTGTATACTATTTTGTTTTTTATTTTTATTTTTGATCATAATTTAATTTTTCATTAATTAAATTTATTATCTAATATTTAATATTAATTAATAACAATAATTAATATTAATATTATCTAAATACTTTTAAAATATTTTTTAAATAAAAATATTTAATTTAATAATTATTTAATAAACATAATTCAAATTTAAAACATCTTTAAATGTATAACTTTCAAATTAAATTAGTTTTTAGTTATTAAAATATATATTAACAAATAAGTATTAATTTATAAATAACTTTACTTATTAAATTACTTATTTTGACGAGAGAGTTATACTAGGGGGAGACTTTAATGGTTATATAGGGGCAACCTCAGACGATTATTCATGGTGCTCATGGGAGTTTCGGGTACAATGATAGGGATAATAGTAAGATTACTTAGTTGGATCTCGCAATAGTATTTGAGTTGGTAATAGCCAACTCTTCTCTAAAAAAACTAAGAGCACCTAATGACGTTTAAAAGCAAAAGCACAAAAACTCAAATTGACTATTTCCTCATAAGGTAAAGTGATTAACCTAGTTGTAAGGATTACAAGGTGATACCTAACAGATTCTTGTTAACTCAACATAGATTATTAGTTTTGGTTCTTATAATTAAAGGTTGGAGGAAGAAGAGAAGTCCTAATAGGTGTATCACAGTCAAATGATGAAATCTGAAAGGGGATACGATGGAATAACTTAGGGATCAAGTAATATATGGAGAAGAATGGAAATTGGAAGAAGACACTAATCAAGTGTCGTAGAAAGTAGCAAATCTTATAAGAAATACAGCTAACGAAATCTTGGGTATTTCTAAAGGGAATGAAAATGTACAAGAAAAGATTAAGATCAAGAAAGTTGTATATAAAGCCATGTTGGATAACATCATAGAGGTGGAGAGAGTATTTAATAAAGAGAGTTATATATTGGCAAAGAAAGAGACAAAGAAGATACTCTCAAAAGCTAAAAGCAGAGCTTACGAGAAATTATACTAATAATAGGAAACCAAAGATGGTGAAGCGGATATTTTTAAGTTGGCGAGAGCTAGAAAACTAAAAATGAGAGACTTAGATCAAATCCTTTGTATAAAAGATGAAGTATGGCGGGTGCTTGTAGTTGAAAATGACATCATGAAAAGATAGAAAATGTAATTCTTTAGCCTTTTAATGAAGGCATAGAGGACAATATCTTTCGAGGTGATCTTAGCACATTTAAGAGGTATCGTAACTTTATTTGTTCCCAGCAGATTATAAGGGAAAAAATGAAAAGAATTAAGGGGGATAAAGAGTGGAAAGGTAGTAAGGCTTGACGAGATACCCTGTTAAAGTGTGGAAGAGTCTAGGAGAAGAAGGTCTTACTTGGCTAGCCAAGATTTTTAACATGATCCTTAAGTCCACCAAAATGTTGGATAAATGGAGATTTAATATGCTAATTCCTCTACATAAGAACAAATGGGACATCCAAAGTTATAACAACTACAGAGACATCAAACTACTTAGTCACACCATGAAATTATAGGATAAGGTGATTGAGAAAAGAGTGAGAAAGGATGTTCCTATTTCGGATAACTAGTTTGGTTTTATGCTAGAATGGTCTATGACAGAAGCGTTACATCTCCTTAGAAGATTAATGAAATATTATAAAGAAAGATATCATAAATCATAGATGGTTTTTATTGATTTAGAAAAGGCATGCGAAAGGGTATCTAGGAAAATCGTGTGGAGGTGTTTAGAAGTTAAAGGAATTGCTATGACCTATATATTGGTTATTAAGGATATGTATGAAGGTGCAAAGACTAGTGTAAGCACAATAGGATAAGATACAAATCATTTTTCTATTGATATTAGCATGCACTAAGGTTCCTTATTCAGCCTTTTGTTACTTGCAGTAGTGATTTATGGGATCAACAAGAATATCTAAGGGGATATGCCTTGGTGTATGTTGTTTATTAACGGCATTGTCTTAATGGATGAGATAAAAGAGGGTGTCAATGTCAAGCTAGAACTTTGGAGGAATATGTTAGAGTCAAAGGGCTTTAAGCTGAGTATGAGTAAGACTAAGTACTTATAATATAACTTTTTAAGCCATCAGGTGGCGTTCGATGTGAAGGTAAAGATTGATTCAGAATTTATACCACAAAATGAGTATTTTAAGTATCTAGAGCCTATCTTCTAAAGCAATTGAGAGAATGATGAAGACGTAGTTCATCGTATCAGATCAAGGTTGCTTAAAAGAAGAAGTGCATCAGGAGTTTTATATAACAAAAAATACCACTCAAGCTTAAAGGTACAGTTTATTGTTTAGTGATTAAGTTGGCCATGCCTTATTGGACAGTGTGTTAACCCATTAAATAGGTGAATAATAATAAATTAATGATGGTGAATATGAGGATGCTCTATTGGATATGCAACCTTACTAGAAGAGATAAATTTAGGAATGTGATAGCAAGAGACAAATTAAAGGTGGCAAATATTAATGAAAAATTAAGAGAGACAAGGCTTAGGTGGTTCGGATATATTAAAAGGAGACACCCTAACACTCTAGTAAAAAGGAAGGCCTAAGAAGAATTGCGATGAAGTGATCAAGAATGATATAACTTTGGTGGAACTTATTAAAGACACGACCCTCAATAGAAAACTGTGGCGTAGTAGGATACAAATAAATGATCTAACATAAAGAGGTCCTTCTCGTTCTCGTAAGTCTTTTAAACAATTTTTTAGAGTCTTATGTCTTGTATTTAGCCTAAATATCTATTATGTAGTATTTTCCTCTCACATATCATTGAGACTTTTACTAGATTAGTGTTGTTGTTGTTAGTAATAAAAATATAGTAACATTACATTAATAAGCTCAATACTCAATTTTTTAAGAGAGAGAAGCTTCTCTCCTCACCTCTTTTTTAAATGTGTGGCTTGCAGGCTCATCTTCTTATAACTTTCTACAACTTTACCTATCTTTCTTGCTATTTCCTCTGTAGTATTAATATCTTTCTTCCTTTTCCTAACTTTCAATCACCTTATTTTCTTCTATCTTTACCTTTTGGTTCAACATTGTCCTTTTCTTTTTACTAGGTGTGTAGCGTCCCATTACCACAGGGTACATACCGGAACACCCTGAGAACATTCCAATACATAACCTATGATAATGGCACGTTAGAGCTCACAACATTCACTTAAATATGGCATCATCATTCTTTATTCTCTTATAAGACACCATCAAGAAAGACATAGTATTTAAAAGCCAAATTCCTCATTTCATTACTTAAACAATATGTACATTATAGCTTTACAGTATCATCTGAATATGTACAATGATAAAACTAAATACAAAATATGCTATACATGAGGAATTATACAAAAATTCTATCTAATCCACCAATCTTAGCTGACCGACCATTGAGCCATTTCTTCTTTCCAAAAATACAAGAACTATGCTTCTTGTAGAGTCTCTTAGTAACTACCTCTCTCGATCTTAAAAAATTAACGTTGCAATTTTGATGAGTTTTGCGAACTCAATGAGGTAACCATTATCGATCACTCACTCAATTCATACTACACATTAATATATATAATTACATAGTTCACATCTTTGCATTTTGGTATAGAGCATCACATATCACTTTCAGAACAATCATATCGAACATTTAATTCATACAAAATACACATATCAATTATAAATGCAATGTACTTAAGACTCACTTTCATTTATTATTATCGTTGTGACCGAGTGCCCTTTTACTAGCCCATATCCCTCGTAGATACCGAGCTATATCAAAGTGTCCCATATCTCTTAGTGAATATCGGGTACATTCACAACTGAGCCTGCGACTTTGATCACAGTCTGAGCTTTAAGCTCTTTATACTGGCAACTCCGGTCACAATTGTCTTTATCTTTCATGCATTTATATATTGGAATGCTTCACATTAACATATTCTCAATCAATCACATGCTTTCACATTCACATTCAAAACACATTTATCTTCGAACTTTAGTCCGGTATTCAACAAAAATAGTTTGAGTAGCATTTATTTATTCATATTCACATACAAGTAGTGCTTTAATATCACATTCATGCATCAGAAGCCTCGAACCTTCATTGTCCGAAATCAACACAAACAAATCACATTCATAAGATAATTCAAACATAATCTAACATAAATAATTAATTGAGTGAAACTGTCTAGCTTACTCACAGTTTGCTCCAAAAGCTATTACCTTGAAGTCCCAGTAATGTCTAGATGATGGCACTCTATATGTTCCTCTATATCCTGCAAAACATACACATTTATACACATCACAACTTTACACAATTATAAGTATTCGTTGATGCACATTTATGTATATGAAATATGTACGATGCATGTTCGATGACATTCCCTAGTACATTCCCTTAATACTTGTCTCATAACCAATTAACATGATCTTGGAATCATTCCTTAACATCTAAAACACTTTCCTTACTTTAATAGCTTAAACCAACATCAACTAGGCTCGTTAAAGTTCACAATCAAGCTTAAATATCTATGGGAAAAACATTGATAATTCATTCATCTATAAGCAAACATAACTTGGGACAAAAGGCATAAAATTTTCTTTATATGTCAGATTAATGTCATTCTAGGACGATTTCGAAGAGGACTTCGAGATCCAAAACTTTCTTGAAGACCCCAAAGAGAGATTTTGTCATCTAAAGGGTCAAAATTGTGAATTTTTGAAAGTGTACAGTGAATGTCTGCTAAGCGGACATACACCCCCTAATAGACATAGACGGGGTTGGGACATTTTTCAGACTCGTGAAGGTTCGTTTAGTGGACCTAAAGTCCGTTTAATGGACATAGACAAGGCTAGGAGCTTTTCCAAACCCGAGAAGGTCCGTTTAGCATACTTAATGTCCGTTTAATAGACATAGGTGAGACAAAACTCACTCAAAAGCATTCCCAATGGTTTCTACATCTGTCCTAATCTCACTTTCACTCCAAATTTTTGTAAATTCACTTCCTCTAATGCAACATCATTTCATAACAATTCAACTACCAATTTTATTTCATTAAACTCTCTAATCTCTACTCAGTTGATTTATCACTTACAACTAATCCTCATCATTCATGAATTCCTACCCTTTTTCCATAACATATCTCATTCTTAAATGTCAAACAATTCATATTCAACATTCAACGTGTTGGATCCTGAAATTTTTCTAAATTACTTATTATTTTTTAATTATTTATTTTATGTTTGTTTGTTTGTTTGATTATTTATTTATTTTTAGAATTGAGTCATTAATTAGAAATTTGAGGGAAAGATTAGAATTAAGTTAGATTAAGGAGTTAGTAGATGAAATTAAGTGAAAGAAGGGTAAATA
>JANZLX010153982.1:0-16008 GCA_025531955.1 Erythroxylum orinocense
TGTTGTATGTGAGAATAGTAGATTTAGATCCTTACTTCTTACAACCTATTAAGCAGGTATAAGGTTTAATTAGACATTAATGAATCATGTCGAATTTTTAGTAAAACATAGAAAAGTTGGGCTTACTACAGGTTTTGGTGGCGTTAAGCATACCCATTCCCTAGTGCCAACACGGCCCAAAAAGGCGGGTCGTGTCAATTTGCGTTTGAGATATGGATTTGTGTATATATTTAGATTTTGGATATTGATGTTGTATGGTAGCTTGAAAATGCCATTAAATTTTGTAATGCATTTATTTTGGAATGTGAATAATGAGTTATGGATTTTCGTATGGAATTGGGATATACATTTATTTATGGATATGGCATATATAGTATGATTTGATTGTGTTTGGATTCCGGACAGCAGGTCCGATGATTTTGATGATTGAAAATTAGCGAAGAGATATGATTATATGAATGTGTTTGATTGTGTTGGGATTTCAGACAGGTGGTCCGATGATTGTGATGGTTGGTCTGAATTATTAAAGTGCTTTTTGTGTATGAATTGATGGTTATGATTTGTATATGAAGAATTAAATGATTTTAGGTTGGGGAATTGATGAATTTCAATTGGGACATTGAATTGTTTTGAATGATATTGTATGAAAAAAAATTTTATACCGATTTGGATTGGTTTAGATCAGGATCGTCTTATAGTTTTCCGCACGCGTTTATGTTAGTTTATGCCCTACAGCTAATCAACTGATTTTAGTTTAGTGATAAAATAATTTAAAGACATTATGTATCTTATACATATTTAGAGGTATATGATAAAGTCCATGGGAGAATTATATATTGCAAATGAAATTATAATAAGATTATAATTATAAGATTCATATTGCAATTATGTATTATCCCTAAATTGCTCATAGTCATTGTTCTATTAAGATTGGACATTAATAGAACATAAACAAGTTAGCCTATGTTATGTTTTTCCTTATGAAGGAAGTAGTCAATCTCATAGACTTAAATATAGAGATACAGAAAATGTGTGGGTGTTTGTTAGAGAACAAGTTCATTAAACTAACACGATATAAAAATATCCATTCAAAGCATTACTTGTATGTCTATAGAAATTCTCATTGTGATAATTGTGTAAATGATCCTTTGACTTGAGGTCTCCAAAGTTATCTTGTATAGGGATTGCTATGTTTTGATACTACTCAAGACCTATTTTAGTTATGGGTCTTTTAGTTGGTAGTTATTGGATGTAGCATAAACTATATGGAGATAGCATAAACTATATGGAGATAGTTGTGTGATCAAAATAGGATTCATCACCGTAAAATAATTAGGGAGAATGTTATATTGTTCTCGATTAGTATTGATTCAATAAATCCTTAGCCAAAATAGAATGACGTTTTGTAAATAATTTACAAATTTCATTAATTGAATCAATAGCTAATGGCAAAGAACTAATATGATTGGGCTAAAAAAAAGTAGACATTAATTCCATGCTTGTCTAATCGGAACATTATATGATAAAAGGATTGGATTATAGGGAAAATTATGATAGAAAGGTCAGTCAAAACCATTTTTGTGAGATCCCATATCGGCTGGAGAGGGGAACGAAGTACGCCTTATAAAGGTATAGATACCTCTTCCTTACAGACACGTTTTCCATGGCCTAATGGACCAAATCCTATCAAAACTCCGAGGTTAAATGTGCTTGGTTGAGAGTAGTTCTAGGATGGGTCACTTCCTGGGAAGGCCTTGGGAAAAAGCAAAACTATGAGAGCTTGGCAGAGCCAAGGCCCAAAGCGGACAATATCTGCAAGCGGGTGATCTGGGATGTTACAGGTGGTATCAGAGTCGGTACCCAAACTGTTGTGCCAGCCAGGCTGGGTCCCAAAGAGTGCTAGGCCCTAAAGGGGTGGAGAGTGTGAGATCCCACATCGGTTGGAGAGGGGAACGAAGTACGCCTTATAAGGGTACAAATACCTCTCCCTTATAGACGCGTTTTTCATGGCCTAATGGATGAGATCTCATCAGAACTCTGAGGTTAAATGTGCTTGGGTGAGAGTAGTTCTAGGATAGGTGACCTCTAGGGAAGGCCTTGGGGAAAAACAAAACCGTGAGGGCTTGGCAGGGCTAAGGCCGAAAGTGGACAATATTTGTAAGTGGGTGATCTGGGGTGTTACAGGGCCAAGGCCCAAAACGAACAATATCTATAAGCAGATGACCTGGGATGTTACAAGTTTGACATTCCTAGATATTTGAGTGGTTATAATGTGTTGCTAGACGTCAATCTTGATTTATGATTATAACTTATTTAATTAGAGATTTAAAGATAAATTAAAAGGAGTTTTAATTTATCTAATTATAATTTATAATCATTGCAACATATTTAGGAACCTAATGGGTCTCATATATAGAATGAGTTGAAGAGAATAAAGATATTTTATCAAGTTAGACTTGATTGTAAAGTTTTAAAAACTTTATGATTAAATATGAAATATTTAATAAATAAGGAGCGATATGAGATATTGAATTTTATTTTGGCATAATTGATATTTAACTAGAATTATTTGTAATTCTAATTAAAGTTTAGTTGAAATTAGAATTTACTTTCAATTAAATTACTAAAATGTTCGAGAATTATTATAAATAGGCTTAAGCTCTAATGAAGCTAGTACTTCTTGCTTAACCCTCTCTGCAAGAGTTACAAAATTCTTCTAACTTGTTCTATGGATATTATTAAAGGCCAGACACTTGTGTGACTACGATAGTTGAGATGGGTTAGTTTCAAAAACAATTTTCGAGATATGATAAGAAAATGATCAAGCTTCAGAATAAAGTACGAATTAAGATTCATGCTTTGATTTATGTGTTAACCATTTTATAGAATTAAAGTGATATAGGTTTTTGAAAAATTAAAATATTATTCTACTGTAGTCAGGATCTTATCTTGTCTCAATTTCCCAATAACTTATAATGAATTAAAGGTTCTTATGAGGAAGAGATTTGTGCCTAGTAATTATTATAGAGATCTATATAAAAAAATTATAGTCTTTCTTAAGGTTCAAAGTGATTTAGGTTAAGAGGAAGTTGTACCACCACCTAATGATTTTAGAAATTATAGTATTTGGTATGATGTTGAAGATGGTGTTAAGTCAAGAACGCTTCACTTCTTCTATTAATTTTGATGAAATTCAAATAATAATAATCATACAAGTGTGTGAGCTGTTTTGATGAATTTATTAAGTGCGCATATAAATGTAAGTAGCACAAATTAGTAAATCAAGACGATACTTTAGTAAAAGCTTAATAGGATGGACCAGACGAAGTGCTTAGTCTAAGACACCAAACAAAGCATGTTAGACACCAGATGAAGCATATGAATCTATGTAAGACAATGGAAATTGAAGAATGTACTAGAACGTCAGTTAGTTGGAGTTAGTTACAGGACTTGACTAATAACCGTTTTTAGAAGATTCGATAAGCAGAATTCTCAAGAAGACCGTTGAAGATTTAGGTTATAAATATTAGTTATAGTCGTAAGTAAAAAATACGGAAAAGACATACGATAATATACAATATAAAGAATTCTGATTGTAAAAGCTCAAGTGAGAAAAGAGAGCAAATACATTTGTAACGTGAAGCTCAAACAATATCGTTTAGAGAGAAAGAAAGGTTAGAGCCTGAAGAGGCTAAGGAAGTAGATAAAGAATACTTTGTGAAAGAGACCTGAAAAGGCTTTGGAAGTGTAGAAATAATACTTATAACGTTGAAGGTTATAATGAAATCTCAGACAGACTTTAAGGACTGGATGTAAACTAAGGTTAAGGGTGAACTAGGATAAATCGTGGCATCATATTCTCTAACTCTTATCTCTTTAATTTTCTTGTTGTTAGAAGAATAGATATTGATTTAAGTGAATTGTTTTTGTAATCATTTGAATTTGTCAAGAAAATCAAGAAGATTTTAAAGTTTGATATCTTAAACGATTTGACACAATTCAACCCCCCCCCCTCTTGTGTATTTTACATATTATATGTGATTTTTATATTAACAAGTGATTTACTTCGGTTGGTATTAGAGCAAGGTTTCCAAGAAACACTGTTACAAAGTGAGGACAAAGATTTATGGCTGAATCATATGTTTTTATAGCAGAAGGTGCCTCAGTCTCAAGACCCCCTACATTCAATGGTGAAGACTATCATTATTGGAAGGACAGGATGCGGTTCTTCATAGAATCCACACATATTGATCTTTGGGATATCATTGAAAATGGACCATATATTCCAACAGACAATGAAGGAGATATCATCTCTTGTGAGCAATGGAAAGTTGATCAGAAAGCTCACTTTCAATTAAATTCAAAGGCCAAGTTCTTCTTAAGTTATGCTCTAAGCGGAAGTGAATATGATAAGGTTCATGAATGCGAATCTGCAAAGGAAATGTGGGAAATATTAGCCATTACACATGAAGGAACAAACAAGGTGAAAGAATCCAAGATTAGTATTCTTGTTTATTAGTATGAGTTGTTCAAGATGAAAGATGATGAGACCATTGATTAGATGTTTGGACGATTTGAAACAATTATTAATGGACTTAAAGCTCTAGGGAGAATCTACGAAAGTCAAGATCATGTCAGAAGGATTCTCAAAAGTCTTCCAAAAAGATGGAGACCCAAAGTAGTAGCAATATAAGAGGCCAAGGATTTAAGCAAGCTGAAGCTAGACGAATTGCTTGGTTCACTGAAAATCCATGAAGTAGAGCTTGATGCAGAAGACAAACCCAGAAGGGATAAATCTATTACACTGAATGCTGGTCAGAAGAATCAAAGGATGTAGAAAAATAAAAGCACATCTTCAAAAGCTTTAAAGATTGAAGAAATCAAGAATGATGATGTCAGTGAATCTGATCAAGACTTAGGTGAAAATGAAGATGAATTATCCTTCATTTCAAGAAAGACTAGAAGGATGTGGAAAAAGAAATCAAAGGGAAATAAAGACTTCTCTTTTAAAAAGAATAGCAAAGACGATTCGAAAAATGAGAAAAGTTCTATCGTCTACTATGAGTGTAACAAACCAGGACATTACAAGTCTAAATGTTCGTTGCTAAAAAAATAGAAGAAAAGTCAGGACAAAAAAAGAGCATGATGGCAACATGGGAAGATCTGGATTCGTCTGAATCTGAATCTAACTCAGAAACATCAGAACAAGCAAATATATGCTTAGTAACTAAAAGGGAATGTGATGATAAGGTAATTTATAACTTTGATGATCCTCAGGATGCTTATTTAGAATTGTTAGAAGATTCAGATGTTATCTTAAAACAATACAGGTTATTGAAAAAGAAATTTGTTGAAAATTTGAAGAACATAAAACTTTTAGAAGAAGAAAACGTCTGCCTCAAGAAACAAGTAGATGATATGAAAAAGAAAGTAACTATAGATAGATCTGAGGAAATTAATCAACTAAAACAAAGGATTAATAGTCTTTCAGCAGATTTGTCGAAATTTACAGAAAGTACAAAAAGGATTAATGATATGATTGGAAGTTATAGACAAACAAATGATAAAAGCGGTTTAGGCTTTAATAATAGAAGTACTATTTATAATAGTAGCATTCTTCATAATAGGAATTTTGTGCCCAATAGAAGGAAAAAGAAACAATATTATTATTATTATTCAAAGATAAATTGTAAGATTAACCCTAAAGAACCCAAGAAAATATTGGTGCTTAAAAAGGATATAATATACACTGCAGATCTCCTTTCCCGGAAGAAGCAACAACCACTAATGGCACTTGGATAGTGGCTGCTTGCATCACATGACAGGCAGAAGGTCTATGTTCCTAGACCTCCAAATAAGCAAGGAGGATTAGTAACTTTTGGAGACAACCAGCAGGACAAAATAGTTGGGATCGACAAAATTGGTAAAGATTCCTTTTCGTGTATTGATAATATTCTGTTAGTTGAAGGCTTAAAGCAAAATCTGATTAGTATAAGTCAATGAAGTGATTCTAGTTTTGAAGTATCCTTTAATCAAAATTCTTGTTTAGTTAAAAAAAGGTGATTCCATATTCTTTTCTGCCAAGAGACGACGTAACCTCTATAAAATTACCTTAGACAATTTGAAAAGTCAAAATATTTCATGTCTTATATCAAAAGATGATGAAAAACTAATTTGGCACAAAAAGCTAGGTCATGTTAGTTTTAAACATATTTCCTAGTTAGACATGATTTGGTAAGAGGTTTACCAAAGATAAGTTTTAACAAATATTTCTTTTGTGAGAGATGTCAAAAAAGAAAACAAGTTAGAACATCCTTTTCGTCTAAGAATATTGTAACTTTGTCTAGTCCTCTAGAGCTGTTACATATAGATTTGTTTGGTCCAACCAGAACACCAAGTTTAGGTGGAAAGAAGTATGGTATCGTAATTATTGATGACTTCACTAGATTTTGTTGGATATTGTTTTTATCACATAAAGATGAGTCTTTTAAATGTTTTAAAGATTTATCCAAAAAGTTACAAAATGAAAAGGAATGTCTATTGTTGGGATTAGGAGTGATTATGGTGGAGAATTTGAAAATGAAAAATTCAAAATGATTTGTGAAGAGAATGGAATTTTCCATAGTTTCTCTACTCCTAAAGCTCCTCAACAAAATGTAATTACAGAGAGAAAGAATAGGACGATTCAGGAAATGGCAAGGACTATGCTATGTGAAATGAATCTTCTTAAGTACTTCTGGGCAGAAGCTGTAAATACAACTTGTTATATTCAAAATATAGTATTTTGTGACCTATTTTAAATAAAACTGCATATGAATTATAGAAGGGAAGAAAGCCAAATATTTCTTACTTTCATCCTTTTGGTTGCAAATGCAATATTTTGAATACAAAAGAAAAGCTGGATAAATTTGATTCAAAAATCAATTTAGGAATTTTTCTAAGTTATTCAATTAATTCTAAAGCTTATAGAGTTTATAATCTTATTTCTAAATCTGTTGAAGAGTCTATGCATGTGAAATTTGTTGGTGACTCTCATCTAGATAAAAGAGACGATTCTGATGATGAAACTTTATCTACTCCTTTAGTTAATAACCCTAGATGATTCACCATCAGACGATCCACCTGATAAGGTAGAAGATATCTCTGAAAATATTAGCTTAAGGAAAGATTGGAAATATAAATTTTCTAACCCAAAAAACTTAATTATAGGAGAAACTTCAGAAGGGGTGAGAACTAGATCTAAATTTAGAAGAGAGGCAAATGTAGCATTTGTTTCTAAATTAGAACCTAAGAAAATTGATGAAGCTCTTCAAGACGAAACTTGGATTTTAGCAATGCAAGAGGAGTTAAATCAATTTACTAGGAATAAAGTTTGGTCTCTAGTTCCTAAACCTTTCAATAAGTTCATTATAGGAACCAATTGGGTATTAAAAAATAAACTAGATGAATCAGGAAAAGTAAACCGTAACAAAGCTAGATTAGTAGCTCAAGGCTATAATCAACAAGAAGGAATAGGCTATAATGAAACATATGCTCTTGTAGCTAGACTAGAAGCTATTAGGATTTTGCTTGCATATGTTGTTTTTCATATTCTAAAACTGTTTCAAATGGATGTGAAAAGTGCATTTTTGACTGGTTTTATAGATGAAGAAGCTTACGTGAAACAACCCCCAGGTTTTGAAGATATTGATAAACCAGATTATGTTTATAAACTTCATAAAGCTTTGTATGGTTTGAAACAAGCACCTCGTGCTTGGTATGATTGTCTGAGTTCGTTTCTGATTAAAAATGACTTTCTTAGAGGTGAAGTAGATAAAACCTTATTTAGGAAAAATGTTAAAAATGATTTTATCGTTGTACAAATATATGTAGACGATATCATTTTTGGTGCAACTTTTGAAAAGTTATGTTCAAATTTTGAAAGTCTTATGAAAAGTGAATTTGAAATGAGTACGATGGGTGAATTAAAGTTCTTTCTCGGTTTACAAATTAGACAAACTGAAGAAAATATTTTTATTTATCATCAAAAGTATATCAAAGAACTTTTAGTCAAATATAAAATGGAGAATGTTAAACCAGTGTCAACTCCTATGCATCCCTTAATCATCTTATCTAAGGATGATAAGAATATTGATCAAACTCTTTTAAGAGGAATTATTGATTCTTTGCTTTACCTAACTATAAGCAGACTTGATATAATGTTTAGTGTTTGTTTGTGTGCAAGATTTCAAGCAGATCCTAAAGAATCTTATTATATTGCTATTAAAAGAATATTGAGATACTTACCAGGTTCTATTGATCTTTGCTTAATATATAAGAAAGGTAAAGATTTTAGGTTAATTGGCTACTGAGATGCTAATTATGTTGGAGATAGGATTGATAGAAAGAGTACAAGTGGAGGTTGTCACTTTCTTGGTCATAATTTAATTTCTTAGTCAAGCAAGAGGCAAAGTTCAATTGCTCTATTCACTGCATAGGCTGAATACATGTCAGCTGTAAGCTGTTGTTCACAGATATTATGGATTAAGTATCAGTTAGAGGATTATTCTATCTAAGAAGATCAGATTCCAATCTTCTGTGATAACATAAATGCTATTAATCTCTCAAAGAATCCAATACAACACTTAAGGGCAAAGCATATTGAAGTTAGACATCATTTTATAAGAGATTATGTACGGAGAGGGATTATCGGTCTACAATTTGTTGAGATGAGTCAACAATGGGCAGATATCTTCACCAAACTCTTAAGTGAAGACAAATTGAAGGAAATCAGATGGGATTTGAATATGGCAATGTTAAATGACCATTCGTCTGAGACTCCATGATCCAGACGATTCGTTTTGAAGAAACTAAAAAATCGTAAGTTTTCAGATTACATAATATTGGTAAATTTTCACTTAGTAGCTTCAATTTCATGATTATCAGAGGATCACTTAAAAATGTTACAAACGGTAACGTTTCAAGAGTGTATATAAAAAAGAAATCATCTCAGAATCTGCAACACCTTACACTTTAGAATTTTCTTGAAAAACTTAAAAACCAACTTGTTTAGAGTGCTCTTAACAAAGTCGATCAAACCCCTCTTAACAAAGTCGATCAAACCCCTTGTTCTAAACTTCAAATCCGTTTCATTTCATTTCATTTCTTTCTTTAATTTTTATACTAACCTTGCTTCTTTAAGCGAAATACATCTCTGTGTTTAGTGTTTATCCTTTACAGATTAAAAATGACGAAATCTCTTGTTTATGGTAGACTCGTCGATTTTACTTCTTTGAAAGATAATCGAATGATTATCGAACCTGAGATTGAAGCAGTTGGCTGGAAGAACTTCTTCAACATCCGGGAGACGGTGTATTTGAATAAAGTATATGAGTTCTGGAAGAATACGAAGGTGGTAGACAACACCTTGGTATCGATGGTAGATGGGTTTTTGGTAATAATCACACAAGATTTTGTTGTGAAGGCTATTGGGTGTCCAAATGAAGGAGCAGAATTGTTCAATAATACAGATTTGATTGCTCAAAGTCATACAGACAAAGCCAACATCAATCGACAACTATATGGGTCTAGTAATCTAGGAGTTAAGAAGTCTTCAACCCTCATTCTGAAGGCTAGGACTCTTCATTCAATTATTTTACATTGTATCTTACCAAGAGCAGGAACAAAGGATTTGGTGACAATGAATGATGAACATTGTCTATTTCATCTACTCACTCACCAACCGGTAAATCTTCCGTTCTTAATTTTGAAGTACATGATAAAGGCTAGGGAGGATTGTGATGTGAAGAGTAGCTCTTTACCTTATGGTATGCTGTTGACAAGATTCTTTAAAGAATCTGGAATCCTACTTAATAGAGGAAAGAAAATTAAGTTGAATGTTAAGAGTGTTATCAATGCCTCTAATATTCACAAAATGGGGATTAAGACTAAAGACAAAGCAGATGTAGATTTGACACCGAAAGCACAATCTAAAAGGGAGATTTAGTGACGAAGTAAGAAAGAAAATGTTTCATCAGAAATACAAGCAAACCTCGATCGTCTGGAAGAATATCAGTAGAGACAAAGGTTGAACAATTGTCTGACGTGCAGAAACAAGCCAAGAAGTTTCCAGAAAGGAAGGAAAGCAAGGTTCAATAACCATCTCAACAAGTATCTTTAAAGAGGAAGGCTGAGATGCTCCAATCAGAAAGACCCGAAAAGTTAAGAAGGTCACCAAGATTAATGACCTTATGACAATAAGAACAGAAGAAGCAGAAAGTTCTTATTCTTAGTGGAGAATTTGAAAGTAAAAAGGAGCAAAAGCAACAACAACAGCCTACCAAATCAACTGTCTCTATCCTCCATACTCACTTATTACAATTATTTGGAGAGACAGAGATAAAAAGGAAGTTAGTATTTGAGAAGAGGAAGCCTTAATAACAACTCCCTTCCAAATCAGTAGAAGGACCAAAGAAGACGAAACTTGTTTAGAAGAAAGTTTCAACGCCTAATGTTCTACAGAAGACACGGACTGTTCAACAACAGCTAGTACCTTACAACCCTCCTAAACCGATAAAGAAAGAAGATTTAAAGATGAAGATCATGGAAGAATCAAAACCTGATCGTAACAAAAATTTAATTATCATCAGAGAACTTCATAACAGATAGTTAAGGCTCAAGTTGAATCTGTAACAGTAAATGATCAGGTGATACATCTTCTAAGTCCTGAAGAATGAAGACTATATAGTATTCTGCGAGATGAAAAGTCAGAACCATATCTATTGAAGATGACTAAAGATCCTTATACAATCTATCTAATAACGAGCAGAACGACAATCTAGATTGTACTAGATGTACAACCTAGATGCTCAGCACCTGTGATAAGCAAAGAAAAAGGAAAGAAGAAGAAGTTTCCTGAAGGACATAAAGGTGATGTCACACAAGAAGAGATTCAAGTGGTAGTGAAGAACATAGATGACATATATTATGCAACTCAACCTGTAAGTGCCTACGTATCACATCATATATCAAGGGAATCAGGAAGTAATTTTGGAGCATCTACCAAGATGAAAGTTTCAAGGTAGTTGGCACAATATCAGAAGGAAGGTACAAAAGTATCACAATTGAAGGTATTGATTTTAACCTAGAAATCTCTATGCATTTACTTATTCATTTCAAACCCTTAGGTTTCATCTCTTCAGTTAAATCTATCTTACACCTTCTTGGGCAACCGATTTAGAAATTACCTAGACCTGATGATCTTGATATCCCTGAAGGAAAATAGCCTTTCACATTACCCTCAATTCAAACCATAGAATTAGACGATTCACCTAGAAAACAATATGTTTTTGAACACACTCATCCACTTAGTGAAATCCTACAAGATACTACTGTTAATTCGGAGATCTTGAAGAATTTCATTAAATGGAATGAAGCTATTCATAAGCAGACAGAAGTTCAGGAAGCCTTAGCTAAAAATATTGTAGAAATTTCTACTAAGGTTAATGAAGGTGATGCAGTGGGTGATCTTTATGAGGAGATAACACTTCTACGTGTTTTTATAGAAGAAGACCTCAAGACGATCCACGCTGACATTCAACAAAATTTTTCTGAAAATTTCAAGCGTCTAAAATGAATTATCTTTTTGATTAATAACAAATATGGGGAGAACAGTAGAAAGGATTAGAATTTTTTTGTTTCTGATTGTATATCTTGCTTTATTCGTCTGAATGTTATTCATATCTTTATTCGTCTGACTATTTTTATCTTCTAAAATTATGATTATTTGTTATCATCAAAAAGGGGAAGATTGTTAAGTCAAAAAGACTTCACTTCTTCTATTAATTTTGAGGAAGGTCAAATAATAATAATCATAGAAGTGTGTGAACTGTTTTGATGAATTTTGTTAAGTGCCCAGATAAGTTTAGGTAGCACAAATCATCAATTGAAGACGATACGTTAGTAAAAGTTGAATAAGAAGAATCAGACGAAGATGAAGTGCTTAGTCTAAGACACCAGACGAAGCATATAAGACACCAAACGCAGCATATGAATCTATGCAAGATGATGGAAATTGAAGAATGTACTAGAATGTCAGTCAGTTGGAGTTACTTACAGAACTCGACTAATAACCGTTTTTAGAAGATTTGATACGCAGAATTTTCAAGAAGATCATTAAAGATTTAGGCTATAAATAGTAGTTATAGTCGTAAACAAAAATACTTTTACTTTACGATACAATACAAAAGAGAGAAAAGAATTCTGAATGTAAAAGCTTAAGTGCTCACGTAAAAGAGAGCAAATAAATCTGTAACGTGAAGTTCAGACAATATCTTTTTGAGTGAAAAGAAAGGTTAGAGCCTGAAGAGGCTAAGGAAGCAGATAAAGAATACTTTGTGAAAGAGACTTGAAGAGGCTTTGGAAGTGTAGAAATAATACTTGTAACGTTGAAGGATATAGTGAAATCTCAGACATACTTTGAGGACTGGACATAGCCCAAGGTTAAGGGTGAACTAAGATAAATCGCGGCATCATATTCTCTAACTCTTATCTTTTTAATTTTCTTGTTGTTAGAAGAATAGATACTGATTTTTCTATTACAATACTCTCAAAATAAGTGAATTGTTTTTGTAATCATCTGAATTTGTTAAGAAAATCAAGAAATTTTTAAAGATTAATATCTTAAATGATTTGACACAATTCAACCCCCCCTTCTTGTGTATTTTACATAGTATACGTGATTTATATATTAACAAGTGGTTTACTTCATAAATTACATCAATTACTTTTCCTTTGTCAGATCTCTTAAGCAATAAAACTTGACATTAATGTGCTTGCTCCTTCCATGTAAAATAGGATTCTTTGAGAGCTTGATAGCTGAGTTGTTGTCACAATAGAGAGGAGTGGGACCTTTTTGTGGAGAATGAAGCTCACCAAGAATGTTTCTCATCTAAATTGCTTGACAAGCACAAGAGGTTGCTACTACAAACTCTGCTTCGGTGGTTGAAAGAGCGACAATCTGTTGCTTTTCGGATGACCATGAAACAACTCCAAAACCTAATAAGAACACAAATCCATTTGTACTTTCCTGTCATTTGAATCACCTGCTAAATCGCTATCTGAAAACCCAATTAAGTTTGTTTGCTCTTCTTGCTTGTAAAAAATTCCAAAATCAATGGTGCCTAGTAAGTATCTGAGAATTCTTTTGGCAGCCAACAAATGCACTTCTTTCGGTCGCTCCATGTATCTACTGATAAGGCTGACAGAATACATAATATCCTGCCTGGTGGTTGTTAAGTACATCAAGCTCCTCACATAACAAGCTCCCCACAATTTGTTTGTAATAAGTGTTAGCAATCTTCTTACCTCCCAGATCTTTCTCAAGTGTCATCCCCAACTCTGAAGGAGTGTTGGAAGCATTGCAATTCTTCATACCAAATCTGTCAAAAATCTCTTGGACATATTTCTATTGAGAAATAAAATTCCTTGCAGTAAATTGTTTAACTTCTATGCCAAAAAAATTATGCATTAAGCCAAAATTAGACATATCAAATTCCTTCATCATGGAGTTCTCAAATTTATAAAGCATCCCTTCATGATTCCCAGTAAAGATTCAATCATCGACATATAAACATATAATAATAAGCTTTCCACCTTCAGCTTTTACATAAAGAGTATGCTCATAAGGACATTTCTTGAAACCAACCTTTATAAAATAAGCATCTATACGGCTGTACCAAGCTCTTGGTGCTTGTTTCAACCCGTATAATGCCTTCTTAACTTGTACACCTTATGCTCACATCCATGTTTCACATAACCGAGAGGTTGATCGATGAATACCTGTTCTTGCAAATATCTATGAAGGAATGCTAATTTTACATCCATCTGAAAAATTGGTCAGGAACATTGTGCCCCTAAAGCCACCATTAATATGATTGTATCAAGTCTAGCCACTGGAGCAAAAGTTTCTTTGTAATCCACACCAAACTTTTGTTTACATCCTTTAGCCACCAAGCGCACCTTATATTTGTCAATTTCTCCATTTTCTTTCACTTTTGTCTTGTAGATCCATTTGACCCCAATTATCTATTATCCACCCGGTAAGTCTACCAGCTCCTAAGTATTGTTGTGTTCAATGATAACGATTTCATCATCTATAGCTTTTTGCCATTTTGACTCCTTCATAGCTTCCTAAAATGAGATGGGATCATAATATGAAAATAAGGCAAAATGAGTTAGAGGATCTTTAGATTGATTAATCCCAATGGCTTCATTGTCATTAATCCATGCCGGTCTTTTTGTTTTTATTTTGTTGAGATTGACATTCATCAAGGATTTGCTGATCTGAATTTTCATCAACAATTTGTTGATCTGAATGTTCAAATTGCGGACTATTTGGACAGATTTCAATGGTAGCTTTAGGTTGGGAATGATCCTCCTCCTTGTCAAAATCTATCAAGATTGTTCCAACTGAATTTTCTCCCCATGGCCAGAAGTTCTCTTCATCAAACACCACATCATGGTTGATGATAACTTTCTTTGTGTTAGGATTATAAAGTTTGTAAGCTTTCAACTGCTCACTAACACCAAGAAAGATACATCTTTCAGCTTTGTCTTCAAGTTTTGTTCTTCTCTGATCTGGAATGTGATCAAAAGCAATGCAACAAAAAATTCTCAAATGATCAACATTTGGTTGATGTCCGCTCCAAGCCTCCTCTGGTGTTATGTTTTGAACAACAAATGTTGGACTTCTATTGAAAACATAAATGCTCCATTGTACTGCTTCAGGCCAAAACTCCTTTAAATTTATAATGGGCCTGTCGGCCCATACGAGAAGGAAAGTTAGATCACACACAAGCTGAAGTGGGGTTCCATTCTAAACCAATTGGCAATAGGTGGAGTAGTTTATTAGGCTTATATGTTAGTTTTCTTTTTCCTATTTCTCCAATGTGGGACACTCACATGTGGGTATTCTCAACACTTCCCCTCACATGTGAGTCCCTTTTTACTTGGGCAATTTGGAGAGGTACGTAAACAATCCTCATTAGGGTTGAAGTTCTGATTGAGGTTAATAGTCCCCCTCCTAAGGCAAACGATACTGCTTGTTGGGACTCGATCTCAAAACCGGACCCCAACCAAAAAACAAAACGAAAAGCGAAAAGCGAAATACAAAACGGATCGGAGGTCAAACATCATAAGTAAAAACATAAGCGAAATCGAAGAATCGAACAAAAAATGCCGAAACAAACGCGAAAGCGGAAATCGAAGGAACGGATTTCGAAGCGAAACGAATAGGAAGCAAATCGAAAATGAAGCAAGCAAACAGTTCAAATCGAACCGAAACTAATTTCCGACATCCGACAAACTTAAACTTTTTTTTTGGACAAAACAAAAGGATCGCGTTGGAAACCCTAAGACTAAATCAATCCGAAATCCGGTATAATTTTTTTCTTTCTTTCTCATTCTTTTTTTTCTCTTTATTCAATATTTATTCAAATCAAACAAAAATCCATACAATTTCCCTTTTAGAAATCCATCCTCATGCAAATATCAATTCTTAAAATTCTTCTTAAACATTCATACATAACCCAAAAATTCATCTTTTAACCAACATCTTATCTCATCTTTAACAAAACCTTTTCTAATTCTTATTCTTATTCTTTGCCATACAAAATTCAGCAGCAAAACGGCTGCATTTTCTAAAACCCAAAACCTGCAATAGAAGAAACACACTTCTATAATTCCCAATCAAAACTCAGAATCATCGGACCTCCCGTCCGGAATCCAAAACACAATCAAACGCAATTCTATACCTAAAGCACTTCCTTAATTCTCAATCCATATTCCATACTCAGAATCACTCCCATTCATATTCATCTACAATCACAGTTCATATTCCATAATCATACACAAACTCAAATCCATACTCAAATTCAGCATTTATTTACATTCCGAAATGAATACACTACAAACTTTAATGGCTTTCTAAGCCATATACAAATCCAATACTAAAATCAAACTTTACACATA
>JANZLX010154064.1:0-15987 GCA_025531955.1 Erythroxylum orinocense
ATTACAATAACAATGAATTACTGATTGATGAAAATCTTCTCTTATTGGTTCTCATATTTCAATAAGTTATTTTTACAAATTTTAAATGACCAAATAAACAAAAGACTACATGTAAATTAATGACAATCCCTAATATTATTCATATGAATATAGGCTAATCTTGGATTGATCCTTTTCTTCTATTCATCATATTTTCTACTTTTGACCAATTCAAAGTGAAATATGGGTTTTTGATATTGACTAAAATAGGGAAAGAATATAGGATTGAAGTATACTCATTTCTGCCTTAAGTTATCAAACTTTTTAATCGCTTTAGTTTTTAGTAGGGAGCAATAATGTGTAAATAGCATACATCTCTCAATTATATATGATGGGTTCATATGAAGTAAATAATTAGTGTGATTAAAACACTTTAAAATCTCATTGTTATATATTTATATTAATAGTGTGTATGATTCCACAATTGGGATGAATTATATATAATTATTCTTATTTAAAAATAATAAATAAATTGTCTATTCTAATAGTTAATCCTCAAGTGCAGGTAAAAGATGAATGAATTGTTTGTGTTCGCTTTTTTAATATTTTAAAACTAATGGATGATTATAGAACATTTATATGAGATAATTACAAACGAAATATAAAAATAATAAATGAGAGTAAGAAAAGAGACATAAAATTAATTTATAGTAGTTCAGGTTAATCAACCTATAGCCTATATTCACTTTCCAAGCACCAATTAAGAATTTACTATCTTCTTCCTTTAATAAGTGAATAGGAACCCTCTATATAACATCATCCTTACAACGAGTGATGAGCAACCTTTTCAAATGTTTTGTTTTACCGTAGGTGAAGATTAAACCTTTATAGATCTTGTTCATCGTTAAGAGGAATCCTCGTAATGTGTTTATCAAGAAATTACCTCAATTTTATAATCATACAACCTAAAACCTCCTTTTCTTTCTCACACCAATGAATTACGGCTCAAAATAGGTTATGTAATGCATGAATGCACTCTCTAGCCTTTAAAGGTTCTTACAAGCACTCTAGTTTTCCTAAATTTCTTTTTATAACGTAATTATAGTCTACTTTATACCCAAAACTAGAAAAAATGGTTGTTAGACACATAAACTAGTCATTAAAATGGCTAGTTTCTAAGTATATTTGTCTAGTTGGTTATATACCTTTGGCTAGCTAGATAACCATTCTTATACCCACCATCGACTAGCTGTTAAATAGTGCTTTAGTAGATGAATAGAGCAATTAATGTATAGTGTCTAGATAATGAGCATCCTAATCGATGTAAAGTGTTAAACAATACTCATTTATATACTATGTCATAATAAAATCCAAGTTATTTCAAAGATTAAACTTTTTGACAAAAACTTAATTTAGAATCATTTTAAAAGGTTTTTGAGGATCAAGAGGGTTTTCTTAAAAACCTTTATAATTTTTTCTTAACTGTGACAAAGTATATGCAATATCCCTTACTTGAAAATGAAAAATGAATAAGCCTTATAATTTATTGAAATGACCAAAATAAGGTAATAAGAAATATTACAATCATTTGTTACATTTTGAGGCGCTTGATTCCTCCTTACTGTTTCTCTTGGTCATGACAAAGTATATGCAATATCCCTTATATGAAAACCAATAATGATTGGACCCTATAGTTTATTAAAGTGATCAAGATAAGGTAGAAAGAAATATTTTAATCATTTGTTACATCTTTAGGTTCTTTATTCCTCTTTACTCTTGGTTCTTTACTTGAATTTTTTAAAGTGCTCATATATTGCATATGTTCTTTACTTTGCTCATTTACTTTATTCTTTGATTTTTAATGATCCAATTAGCTCCTTTGCTCACTTTATCCTTCCATTAAACTTGATCTTATATATTAACTTACTAATATCATCAAGGATAAGAACATTAGTATTAACATCAAGGTTTTAACATACTAATATCATCAGCATTGATCTCCATTAGTTCTTGATGACGTCTTGTTTTAAACATTCTTCTAGTTGGTCTCCAACTTTGCTTCTTTTTAATTTGAGGTTTCCATGCATAAGAAACGTTCAGTTGATCCTCCATAGGTTCCATATTTTCATTTAACCTAATGAATGAGATCACCTCTGGTAAATCAGACATGGAAGTAACCAAGATACAAAACCTTGAAAAGTTAATTCATCTGATCTCAGTAGTGGCTTGATCCACATAAATGGGCTTGCCAATGTAGCTTGCAAGGTGACTAAGACCACTTATAGTCCACTCTTATGAAGTCAGATCCGTATAGGAACGTTTTCTTGTTTAATTTCCCTTAATTTCATTCCAAGTCTCCATAATTAAAGCAAAAATGGCTTGTTGTAAACATGCCAAGCTCCAACTTGAGTCACTTTTTTAGCTTCTTTGGAGCTTGCAAACTTAAAAAGAACACATCCTCATTATTCACAAACACATCTTGCAAACCATGTTGCTTTTAGTTGTTCATTTCCTATTGCTTCATAACTAGAAAGCCTATCATCTTATCTAGGAAAAAGCTAAGAATGGTTGATTTCCATCTATTTACTCTAGATTTTAGAATTTCCATAAGGGGACACAATCCTTTGTTTAGAAGTTTCACTAGGAGGACAGTTAGATAGTTTTAAATAAGATCTAGCATCACCAGCTACCTGAACCCATGTTTTACTGATAGGTACTGAGTTTGTGTCTGTAGGTTATGTATTGCAAGTAGAAGAACCAGGATGCTCCTTAGAGGTATAGAGCTCAAAAAGTATATTAGGATAGTTTAAGTTTAAGTTTAAGGGTAGGAAAGAAACTGTGTCCATAAGATCAAACTAAGGACTAGTGGGTAATAGGAAGGTAACCAGGATAAAGAATGCACAGAAGGGTAAAGAGAATTGTAGTACAAAAGAAGCAACTAAAGGTTCAAGGTGATGAAGATAAATAAAAGGAGCAGATATATAAGAAATATGAAGAGAAGTTAGTGAAAAGAGAAGAAATAAAGAAGAGTAACAAGTACAGAAAGGTGTTGAAAGAGCTGAGTTTAGCAACAAAAGTAGGTACTGGTTAAGAGGGTGTGAAAGGTTCAGAAGAGAGATAGCCAATGAATTAGAGAAAAGTGCATGAACAGTGTCCTAGGAGGAAATACAAAGCATCCATTATTGTTTTTTCAAAGGACATTTTGTTTTGGTCTTCATGTTCAATTTTGTCAAATTCTAGGGATATATTTCTTTTTGTTCTTTTCTTCATCTCTTATTCAAAACCTTTTTAACATTTACCCTGAAAGGTGTTTTGATGATCAAGAGAGTTTTCTTTAAAATGCTCATATTAATTATGAAAAATATATGCAATACGCCTACAAAAAGGATCATACAATGAATGGGTCTCTTAATTCATTGAAATGGATACGATAAAGTAGCAAGAAAGGTTACAATTACTTGTTATATCTTAAGGTTCTTGATTCCTCCTTTTTCTTGGTTTTTCACTTGAATTTTCTTAAAGCACTCTTAAATTACTCTTGCTTTTTTAATCCTCTGATTGCTCAATTGATTTAATTGACTCCTTTGCTTACTTTTCCCTTTCATTTAACTTGATATTTCATATATTAACTTACTGATAAGTGTGAATTGCATTGTATTTTAGGACTTAGTTTGATATGTATTTAATTGTTAATTCAATCGTTTAGTATGTGCTTAGGTTAAAATTGTGTTAGTTTGTTAATTATTTATGTTTAAAGTGCTTTATGGGTTAGTACAAGTCTTTCAGCTTAATTATTATGTTTTTGAGATACCTTGATGTGTTTATTAGTGTTTCAGGGTCAACATCGAAGAACAGAGAAGTTTTGGAAACACTCAGGCCGAAACAATGGCCCACGATCAAGGCACGATAGGCCATGATCGTGACAGAAGCACTAGAGTTGGCCCATGATCGTGGCCTATATGCCACGATTGTGACAGAAGCTCAGGACATAGCCCACGATCGTGACCTGCTTGCCACGATTGTGACAAAAGGCTAAGATGTGGACCACGATCATGGCCTGCAAGACCATTGTCATAGCCTGCGTAGGGCAGACGCGCAAACACTAAAAAATGTCAAGTTTAGAGGGATTTTATAGACCTCGAAAAAACCCTACTACTGTTGAGAACACAAAAGATATTTAAAGAATAAGACAAAGAGGCAAGAGGAGCTTTTGTATCAACCACTTTTAGAGAAACCTTAGACAGAATTATAGAGAGATAAAGAAAAAAAAGAAGGAAGAGAGAAGACAAGAAGAAGCAGAATCGACGTACTTCCCGAATCAAGAATTTCCAAACGTCGTTGCCTCCCGTCGTCCGTTCAATTTGTATTTTATGCTATTTTTATTTTTATTATTATATAAAATTGGAATAGCAGTTGATGATAGGATTTTTGGATGTTGATGATGTTTGTAAACTCACCTTCGAAGTTTTATTTTTGATTTAGTGAAATTTGATTATTTATGTGTTATTTGGATTTATTGTGATTTAATTCTAGACGTGCATAATTTGATAATATACTGAGAAGGTGAATCGAATAAAAAATAATTAAATTGGGCTTCCAAGAGTTAGGTGATTTAATAGAACAAGAATTAAATCTAATCAGTAAATTGTGCTAAGAGAGATTTGTATAGGTTTCCGATAGTTTATTGGACAACTTCAGATCTAATTAAGGTTTTGGATAGGTTGTTAATTGAGAAATTGCAACTTCCATAATCTGATTAGGGTTTATAATTTAGGGTTAATGGTTATAACTTGAGAGAGAGTAATCAATCCTAGGATCGTCTAGAACCAATAATCCAGTAAATCATAATCGATTAGGTTTGTGTTAAAGATAAGGAAAATCTCCTTTCTCTCAATTTGTAATTCCTTTAGGTTGATTCTTGAGTGTGTGTTGCAATTGCTACATTACTAATATTTTCATGATTGAGTCTTAAATTGATTTGCTTGATTGAATTGAATTCTCATTTTAGTTCCGTTACATTTTAAATTTTACGAATTGTTTTGGCCTTAGATTTTAGGATTAAATTATCCGCCCTTGCGGGGTCAACACCTTAGGTGCTACACAACGAACTGTGCACTTGCGGATTATCGAGGTTAATTAATTAGAACTTACACACATTAACAACCTGATTAAGTTTTTGGAGTTGTTGCCAGGGAGGCGATTAGTTTGATTATTTAATTTAAGGCATTTAGTTAGTTTTTGTTTTCTCTTCATTCTTTCTTTCTATTTCTAAAATCATGCTTTTGTATGAACATAAGATTCTCTGCGAATGCCAAGGTAATTACAGATGCACTTGTGGAGAACTTTAAAAGAGTGAAGGAGATGGCCCGAACTCAACGACATCAGAGTCGGGACATGCATCATATCCATTATTATTTTGAGGCTTAGGGCATCCAACTACCACATCTAACACTATCCCTACCTCCATCACTGGGCTTTGTTTCTAACCCTTTTCTTTTTAAATTTAGCCTTTATGTTAATTTATGTTTCTCTCCTTTCCACGTGTGTTTGTTTATCCCCTTCTCACATTGAGGACAATGTGTTGTTAAATTGTGGGGAGGATTATGTTTTTGCTTTAAATGTGAATTTTACATATTGTATGATAGTTTGTTAGGTTGCATTTTTTGAATCGTGTGAATGTGTCAATGGCTTAGATGGATTGAAATTGATTTAATTTTGAACATAGTCTATTAGGTTGTGAAAAATCATTAGCTCGCGAAATTAGTGAATTGGGTTCTTTGGCTAAATATGCTAGTTAATTAAGATTTAGTGCGAATTGGTCGCCCTCTAAATTGTAACATTCATTCATAATTTTTGGTCTTTTGACTTAAATAGCTTGCTAGTTTTTTTTCATCAAAACGAGTAGCTAAAGTAACAAGGTAGGTAATAAAGAAATTATGTTTGTTAATTTTAAATAAATTACTATTTTGTTTTCCTTCAGGTTATGAATAGAGCTAGTAGCTAGTTGAGAACGTGATGTAGTTAAGTAACCGAATCGACACGCATCACAAATGTATGCCTTCGCGTCAAAAGGATATAATGATAGTCCAAATAAGCAGCTTAATAAAAAACATGACTTAGTTAAGTAACTGAATCGATATTCATTACCAATGTTTGCCTCTGCGTAAAAAGACTAAGTCCATGTTATAATAATAATAAATTAAAATAAAATGTTTTCTAATAAAACCAACCAAACTTTTAAATAACTTGACTTTTCATAAACACGTGCTGACGAGTAGTTATAGAGTTTAATGACCAAAGAATTATTAATGTATTTGTACAATTGAAAATGGTGAATTATTTAACACTTAAGTCTAGATTAATATGTATATTTAGTTCAAAGTCCCTAGATGCGAATTTTGCATGTTAATGATTTGTAATAACATGAAGGATTGTGTTTAAAGTTAATTTTATTTCATGAAGTTGAAGTCATTGTCTCATTACTTCATTATATGTTGTGTGATTTTGTGTGTTAGTTGTTTTGTTTACTTGAGGACAAACAAACATTTATGTGTGGGGATGTTGATAAGTGTGAATTGCATCGTGTTTTAGGGCTTAGTTTGATACGTATTTAACTGTTAATTCAATCATTTAGTATGGGTTAGGTTAGTATTGTGTTAGTTTGTTAATTATTTATGTTTTAAGTGTTTTATGGGTTAGTACAAGTATTTGAGCTTAATTATGTTTTTGAGGTACCTTGATATGTTTGTTAATGTTCCAGGGTCAACATCGAAGAATGAATAAGTTTTGGAGACACTCGGCCAAAACAACGGCCTCTGATCGTGGCACAACAGACCACGATCGTGACAGAAGCACCAAAGTTGGCCTACGATCGAAGCCCATATGCCACGATCATGATAGAAGACCAAGATATAGCCCACAATCATGGCCTGCTTGCTTGCCACGATCGTGATAGAAGACTCAGATGTGGCCCACGATCATGGCCTGCGTACGGCAGACACGTAAACACTAAAAAACGTCAAGTTTTGAGAGATTTTTCAGACCTTTTAAACCCTGAAAAACCCTAGGGTTGCTAAGAACACAAAAGGTATTTAAAGAATAAGACAAAGAGGCAGGAGAAGCTTTTACATTAGCCACTTTTAGAGAAATCCTAGAGAGAATTATAGAGAGATAGAGAAATAAAAGAGAGAAGAGAGAAGAGGAAAAGAAGCCAACTCGACATACTTCCCGAATCAGGAGTTTCCCAATATCTCTGCCACCCGTCATCTGTTCAATTCTTATTTCCTGCTATTTTCAGTTTTATTATTTTATAGAATTGGAATAACAGTTGTTGACAGGATTTTTGGATGTTAATGATATTTCTAAACTCACTTTTGAGGTTTTATGTTTGATTTAATGATTATTTATGTGTTATTTGGATTTATTGTGATTTAATTCTGGACGTGCATAATTCGATAATAAACTAAGAGGGTGAATCAAATGAAAAATAATTAAATTGGGCTAACGATAGTTAGGTGATTTAATAGAACAAAAATTAAATCAAATCAATAAATTATGCAAAGAGAGATCTTGCATAGGTTTCCGATAGTTTATTGGACAACTTCATATCTAATTAGGGTATTTGATAGGTTGTTAATTGAGAAATTGTTACTTCCATAATTTGATTAGGATTTATAATTTAGGGTTAATGGTTATAACTTGAGAGAGAGTAATCAACCCTAGGATTGTCTAGAACCAATAATCCAGTAATTCATAATCGATTAGGTTAGTGTTAAAGATACGTAAAATTTTCTTTCTCTCAATTAGTAATTCCTTTAGGTTGATTCTTGAGTGTGCATTGCAATTGTTACATTTTTAATATTTTAATGATTGATTCTTAAATTGATATGCTTGATTGAATTGAATTCTCATTTTAGTTCTGTTACATTTTGAATTTTACGAATTGTTCTGGCCTTAGATTTTAGGATTAAATTATCCCTCCTCGTGGTATCGACACCTTAGGTATTACGCGAACGAACCATACGCTTGCAGATTATCGAGGTTAATTAATTAAAACTGACACACATCAACAACCTGATCACTTATAAATATCACCAAGGATAAAAATATTAGTAGTAACCATTTTATTATCATTAAAATTATGGCTAGAACCTCACTTAGTCCAACACTGATTAATATTTATGGAAAATTTATATAAACAATTAAAATAAAATTTAAACAATAATAAAAAAAAGTAGGGAAAGAGAATTGATTTATAGTGGTTCAACCAAATAATCATTGGCCAGCTTCCACTCTCCAAAATCCACTTTGTAATTCACTATCTTTTTATTGTAATGATTAAAGAGGAATCCTCCATACAACATCTTTTTATTATAAGAGGAGAGGAAACCTCAATTGTCATATTTCTCCTAGGGTGAAGATTAACCTTTTGCAAATCTTATTCAAGGTTAGATTAATCGTGACAATATGTATTTGAAGAAAATTTTCCAATTGCTATACTAGCACAAATATTCACAACTAAAACACTTTCTTTTTTGCTCGCACTGATAAATTAGGGCTTTATATATGTTATAAAATAGAAAAATATACTCTCTAACTTTTCAAGACTCTTAGCAACTTTCTAGTTTTCCAAAATTTCTCAAAACTCAATTGTTATATATTTATACCGAAAAATAACTTAAATGTTCATTTAACACATAATTAACTATTATAATAATTGGTTTCTAGGTATGGTCACCTAATTAGACACTCACTTTTAACTAGCTAGGCATCCTTTAGTTGGGGCATTATCTAGTTGAACATTTTGTCAAATAGAAAGCCAACTCTTGATAATTTTTCAAATTAACCATTAGTTAATTAGTTTTAACTTTTTTTCTAGCCAAATGAATAATGCATTCGGACAATAAATAATATGACTGATATAAATTATTCAGTTAATGAATAGTCTAACCTATGTATACTAATAAATAATACCTATCCACATACTAAGTCATATAAACTAAAATTTTCAAGCCTTAATGATTCAATAGTATCTAGTGGAAGGGTTATCGCTCAATGGATAAATTTTACTCCAGGGATAATAAGTTGGTCTTCCTAAAAGCTTACATCAATGGGAAAGTTTAACACCTCAATGTCATCCTTTACTACCTGGTGCTATAGTATGTTCCAAGGGTTAGGTTGTTCACTAATTAAGTAGTAAGTATGTTAGGTTTAAGAATGTTATAAGATAGTTTGGTCCATGTTTGATATAAGAATTAGAGTAATAAGACGGATTTTTTCTAGTACCAGAGGACTAAAAAAGACGCACCTATGGTGTACTAGTTATTGTGCCCATGATATATGGTAGAGAGTTAAGTATAGAGGAGATAATTATTAAAAGCATTAAAGTAGTAACCCAATTTAAGATGAGTTCTCTCATATTTTGACTCCTTAAAGCCCTCAGTATTATAGCTAAGATAGCAATGAGTTCTTTACAATTGTAAAGATGGAGTGACAAAAGTTTTGAGAATTCAAGAGAAGTTCACAACAATACAAGCCATTTATCATTACAGTAGGTGTCAAGTAAAAGTGTGGTGATGTATACAATTGAGGCATTCTACCATACATGTAGATTTAAACCTTATTCCTATATAATCCAATCAATTTGATCAGGAATTTTCATTTATTTTTCTTATTTTACTCTTTGATAACATGAAAAAAGAAAAAGTTCAACCCGCTCTTTACCAATCTAAGGGGTAGAAAATTAAAGACCTTTGGTGTCCCCTTTAGCTAAGAATTGGGGTTGCACAATCACTAGTTAATAAATTATACCTTTCATCATTTATAGTTTAATATTTACATGTCCTAAGTGTAAAGGAACCACACCAATTTATCTCAAACTTGGTGGTTAAACTATACTTTATTAAAGATATTGTAAATGAGTTCTTAGCAAAAAAAAAAAGCTCAATTTTGGGATGATAACAAGTGTTAATGCGTGTTGAATGCACCATAAAATAAACCTAACTCTGTACAAATAATTCTGTAGCAGTGATGAGTAGGGATTGTATCTACAGAGAGTTTATGTAAAGCTTGTGTAATGAAAGGAATCAATGTTTAGGATATGGGGGTTTTGGTTAGAATCCAAAGACAAAATAAAGTAAAATTGAATTAAAAAATTAATTCAAATTATATAGTGAGAAAATCATAAAATTGATGAATGAGTTTGGAAACTGGTTCTCGGATCAATCTCAACCTATATACAATTAATCATACTTCATTGAATTGTTGTTTTCACACCTCTCTTAGAAATTATTAATCATAGGTTATCAACAAGCTCTGTTAACCATGTTTTTCCCTTAGGTCTCTTTAACGAAACCTAGCTATCGAACAACCTAGAACAAACTCTTTAGATTTATAGGACAACCGCATTACGAATAAGGAAAATACATTAACCTAGGTAACAACTACATAAGCTCAGGTCATTTAACCTATGTTATGTTATCCCTAATGATTAAACACCATTACTTGCCACAAATGAATCCGAAACACAACGATTATGTATTATATTTAAGATTCTAGAAATGGGTTTATATATAAAAAAATAATCTAATAAAGCATTCAAATCATCCTTACACAAATAACCTAATCAATAGATATAGAATAACATAAACATTCCCTAAAGAGAGAGAGATTCAACACTACATAATGAAGATATGCTCAAATGTGATCCTCGACTTTGATTTCACCTCCGAACCAGAAAAAGGAAGATTAGCCCTCCATAGATGCCTAAGAAGTTGAAGATCTGTCACCCTTTTCGTTCTAAAAATCATCCAACTATATTTGGCTGCTCAAATTTCCATTTATATGAAAAGTTAGGGTTATGAGGAGATAGTATCAAACCGTGTATCCAACTGAATATTACATAAAATATTCTCAATTCGTGATTATACACAGTTGTGTAAGTAGATACATGGTTGTGTATCTCCTAGATCAGTTGAATTGTTGTTCTTCTTGCAATTTCTTGTCCAATCCTCACCCCAATCCATCTCCTTCTTATTTCACAAAGACAACTGAGTTTGAACATTAAGAGGATGACTCAAAGAATGTGCTTTTAACTCATTTTAGCTCCTGAACTTCTAAATTGTACCTAAAATCAAATATGAACTAAAATGAATGTCTTCAGCATTTCAAAGGATTAATCACTAAGTGTTAAGGAGTGAATGTATAAACAATTAAGCACATATCAACAAGTTTAAAACCCCTCGTTCTTATTAATCACTCAATATGAAAAGGAAAATGAAAACTTCTTCTTATTTAAAACCCAATTATGAACTTCTCTCCACTTCACGTTTTAAACCACACTATTCTTATAAAAAGAGAGGCACCTTTGCATCTTTTTAACTAGAAATGGCTAGGAAGAGGAAAGGTTTCCTTTCTAGGGTACTCCCAAGAACAGATCCAGTAGAGATAGGGTGGGGCTTGTAGCTTAGAGGGTTAGAGCATGTGGTTACAAACCATAGTGTCAAGTGTTTGAATCCCCCCTTTCTCAAAAATAGCCAAAAAAGGAAGGAACTTTCCCTTTAGAGGTAGGTAGGAAAATCATAATCAAGATAACAAACCCAAAGATATGAAGCTTCGGTATAGGTCTTTTTTCGAAATGTAATAGCCTTCCTTTTTCTCTTTTTTTATTTATTATTTATAGTATAAATTTTAATTATAGTATGCTCAAATTAAATCAAAATTGTTTTAATCTTACATATGTAACTATTCCTCAACCAAACTTAGGCATAATAGCAAAGTAAGTACAAGTATTAGTAGCATAGCAAAAATACGTTATTTGTCATTAATATGTTCGCTCGTGGTTATTGTGCCCTTTTAAAAGAATCAATGATTGCATTCTTGATGCATTTACTAGTTCAATTGCATATGAAAATTCTTAATTGGTTAGCTATAAATAGCCCCACCACATTTTGGATTGAAGGACTATATTAGACTTACCCATAATAAGGCATTGACGGTGATTCTCATCTATCACATAACAAAATGTGATATAATAAGATAAAATACATTGGAAAGAAAGACAGAGGAATGGTTTACCTAATATTAACTGTCAAAGTGAACCCCTTTCACTTTGAATTTAATAATTTCTCCCCAAGTAGGATTCAAACCTATAATCAATTAGTTAACAACTGACCGCACTACCATTGAGCTACTAAGGTATAATAGAAGATTTGATCTTATGCAATTTAATTTCTACTTTCAGCTATGATCAATATGAGCTTAAAGTTCCCTTTATAAATCCTAGAACTTTTTTTTAGTGTCTTCATTCCATGCCTCATTTTATTGGGAAATCTCATATTGGCTCTATTTCATTATATTCTATTTATAGCTTAATTCCATCCATTAACTATCCCTTTTGGTGTCATTAACATAAGTGTTTTTAGTATGTCTCTAAATTTGTATATTATATTTCTATATATGTGTGGAAAGTTTCAAAATCATCATGTAATAATCCAAAAATTCAAATAGAAAATAAAAAGGGAGGCTTAGGATGATTTTGAAACCTTTTATATTAGGTAATTTAGTATCTTTATACATAGAGATAATCAATTTGATCTTTACGGTCGAATTATTTTATGGATTTCTAAACTTGTTCTCCATGGAGCCTCTTATCATATTCTTCAATTTGAATTAATAAATAGATATATTTTATTTTATATTATTAATAATACTTGTTCAAAAATTTTAATTGATCAATACAAAATGATTTTCTATTGCTATAAATTGATAAAACAGTAGCATGGCCAAAAGTTATTTCTACAGCTGTAATTGCTGGAACAATGGTGGATAAAATATTTTCTTTTAATTGGCGATTATCAAAAAGTTCAAAAAAATACCAAATTAATATTAACTCGTGATTAATTCGTAGATACTAATAGAAAATAAATAGGCACTCAAAGCAAGTACATATTCGAGCATAGTCAAATAACTCCTTATCAATTTCAATTTATTTCAATAAAAAACAATTCAATTAAACATCAACAAATTAGATTGACTACAATAAAAATGTCACAAGGACAAATGAAAGAAATATATTGATAGTAAATCAAATAAAAGAGCTTATATGTGAATAATCTTTATACCAATCTAAAATAAAATGGATGTGATAAGATAAAAAGAAATTTAGTTTGAATTACATTAATAATTCTAAAGATTTATTACTGACGAGCCATTACAATTGCACCTATAAAAGCAACTAAAGGAATTATTGATGTGAACTTAAATGAAAAAAAAGAAATATTGATAAATGAATTTGAGTTTGTTGAAGATTGCTTATCAATCTTGCGTTATATTTGGTTTACGTTTACAGTCCAAATAATACTATACTAATACATATATGGAATCCTAGTAAATAGTTTAAAAAAATAATTTTACAAAATAAACAAGAAACTCCATTCCCAATGGTAAAATGATTGAAATCTTTTTAATATTTTAAACCATTTATGAAGATCATAATGAATATAATTAAAACATTAATAGTCGCCATATAAATAAAGAGTTGTGTAACAATTACAAAATGATAGTTTGATAAAATATAGAATAAGGATATACAAATAAAATCTAATCCTAAAGGAAAAGTAAAATAAACTAGGTTTGTAAATAATACTACTCTCAGATCCCTAATTCAAAGAAAGATTAAAAGCTCTTTTCTTTGATCAAAATTGATTTAAAACTATTTTAAAAGTTTTTAAATATTGTTGTAAGATCACAGTTTTTCTTTAAAATGCAAGACAATTTTTCTCTTTATCATGAAAGGATTATGTATTATACCCTACATATAAAGGTTTGTGTGATGATTGAGTCCATAATTAGTTGAAATGATCAAAATAAGGTTACAATAACGATTACAATTATTTGTTACATCTTGAGGTACTTGAATATGCTTCTTCATTCAAATTTCCTTGAATTTCTCTTTAGTTAGATATGTGTTTAACTTTGCTCATTTGTTTTATCCTTTGATTGCTCAATTGATTCCATTGAATTATTTACCCACTTTTTTGTTCCATTAAACTTGAGCTTTCATACGTTAGTTAATTCCAATATAATAAAGTTACAAATATCATTAGAAGTAAATTCTTTAATAGCAATATATTTTTATTATCAAAATAATAGGTTATTAGCTTATTTGGCTAAATAATTAGTGATATTAAGAAAATTAAATGACATTAAGTAAGTTATCCTATATTAAAGTAGTATAAAATGCATGTTGATCTGCATTTAATGTACATGTGTTTTACTTAGTATTTTGTTATATCTTCCATATAAAATTACCTTAATTTAATCGGTTTTATGTTATGTTTTAGGTAATTAAAGATGCGTTGCTTGGGATTGAGTTTTCCCAAGGAATAAAGAGCTTTACAAGTTATGTTAAGAAGAAAATTCAATTTTAGCAAAACATGGCCACAAATATGAGCATGTTATAACTCGTGTCCCTCTTTTAAACAAAAGTAGATGATGAGAAGATCAAATACAGTCATATGCTAAGGCATATTCCTCTTTGTAACTAAGGTATAAAATACATGACTTGATGTATGGTTAGTTTAGACGTTGTGTCATATGCCAAAAGAGATATAGGGGAGTACACATCTAGAACACAAGCGTATCAACATCTATATTCCTCTATGAAAATAATTATGGAGAAATAGTAAAGAACACAACATAGTACAAAATATAAAAAATTACTTATGACTTATTCTTGAAGTGAATCACACGTTAATACAAGACTTAATAAACGATATACAAATGCACAAGAAGGGGGGTTGAATTGTGTATTCTTTTTAAATGATCCCCTAGTTAACAATTTCTTTAACAGAAACTTGTTCTTCTCACAAACTACTGAAAATCAATGATGTAAAATATTTTTGAAATTCACGTATGAAAACAATAAGATTGAAAATTCAAAGTTATGAGAGAGTTGAGAGTTGAAAGAATGTTGACACAGCAAATTTATCCTAGTTTACCCCAAACCGTGGGTTACATCCAGTCCTCAGAAATCTTTCTGAGATTTCACTATCTCACAAAACGTTACAAGTATTCTTTGATTCTGAGTCTCTTCAGGTCTCTTACAACAAGTATTCTTTCACTCTTCGCCTCTTCAGGCTACCTGCTCTTCTTTCAACTGAAAGGTGTTTCAAGCTTTGTTACAGATAAATATAGCTCTAAATTTTTTGCACAATAATATTTCTCAAATCACTAAGTTTATAAAAAATGCTAATCTTTTATAATCTTCGACTTCAACTTATATTTATAGCCTTCGTCTTCAACTGTTTCTTAATTCTTGTATCTTGATCTTTCAAGAATCAGTTATTCAGTTGAGTTCTGTAACTAACTCATCCTGATTACTAATCCAACGTGGTATCGGATCTTCCGTCTCACTTCTTTTCGTCTGATGTTTTTCTTGCGCTTCCGTCTGATTTCTTAGTTTACGCTTCTGTCTAATTTTCACTTTTGCGCCTTGCGTCTCACTTTCTATCGTCTCATTTTTTTATTTACGCTTCCGTCTGTCTTTTGTTTCAGCGCTTCCGTCCGTCTTTTGTTTCCGCGCTTCCGTCTAATTTTCTATCGTCTGACTTTTAGCTTCTCGCTTTCATCTGATTATTGGCTTTGCTCCTTCCGTCTCATTTTCTTCCGCCTGATTTTCTATCGTCTGTCTTTCATCTGATTATTGGCTTTGCTCCTTTCGTCTCATATTCTTCTGCTTCCATCTTACTTGTTTCTTCCATTATTATTTATTCTTCATCAAAATCATTTACGTAAAGTCATTTTGACTTAACAATCTCTCCTTTTTTGATGATAACAAATAAACATATTAGTAAGAAAGAAAATATATACACAAAAAAAGAACTAGACTAGGAACAAATCTTCTTTTCTTCTTCTTCACTCTTCCTCCCCTTATCTTTTTCTTTTGATTTTCTGAATTTCTTCTTCTTTCTCCTTTCTCCCCCTATTTGTTATTGATCAAAAATGGAT
>JANZLX010154174.1:0-15960 GCA_025531955.1 Erythroxylum orinocense
TGAATGTTTGAGGAGTGTTATTACACTTGAAGGGTTGAATTTGGGGTGATTATGAGTGTATATGGTGTTAGGATGGATGTTGGAAGCATTGGAGAGGCTTTGGAAGGAGTTTTGGGCCCTTTGTCTAGTGCATGTCCATTAAACGGACATGGATGTCCGTTTAACGGACCTTCTCGGGCGAAAAGTGCTGTTTTGCCAGCCTATGTCCGTTAAACGGACATGCATGTCAGCTACAGTAAACCACAATTTTGACCGGTTTAGAGGCCGAATCTCGCTTCATAGTCTTCATATAAGTTGTAGATCTCGATGTCTTCTTTCCAATGGTCTATAAACGAAAGCAATTTGACATTTGTGGTGAAAGTTATGGAAATTGCGCCAAAACATGTTCAGTTGGAATAAGGTCATGAACATATTGGATTCTCTTGACCATAACTCCTTCGTCCGGCCTCCAAATTGAGTTATTCTTGAAGCATTGGATTTCTAACACGTTTTTCTGCCTCTCCACAAAAATTGGTAGCTTTTGGTTTTGAATTCGAAAGGATTGATTAAAAGCAAGTGAGGGTTTGTTGAAATAACCTTTCAAGGAAACCCGCTTACGCTTTTCGACTTCGATTGGATAGTTGGGTTCCGGGAACAAGGTTCAACACCATGGTTGGGCTTCGAGAATGGGGCCCAACAAGTGACTAATGGTAGACAAAGTCGGTGAGATTTTGAGCCATATTTGACTGACGCATCCATATCAATCTCATTGCTTTTTGATAATGTGTGACCTTCATGACCATATATTTATCACATGCATTAACATGGATATGATTAGGCATTCTTTGTTTTTCATAAGCTATATTGGCCGAATGACCTACCCTATTGACATGATTTTCTCTTGTTAAACCCCTTAGAGCTTTATACCTTTCTTTTTGTATAAACCACATTTTATACTTTTAAACTTAACCAAATGTCCTATCCAAGTCATAAAGCTAGTGGAACATTTGTGATTGTTGAGTTTGTGGATATACAAAATTCTAAGTGTGGGGGTGTACATATGTGAGGGTTGGTTATAATTTTGGGAAGTTTTTTTATGTCTTATGATTGAAATTCCCATGTTGATGTAGTTTATTTTAATTTTTAAGAGAGAAGAAAAAGGAAAAGAAAAGAAAATGGAAAAGAAAAGAAAAAAGAAAAAGAAAAATACAAAGAAAAAAGAAAAAATTTTATTAAAAAAATTTATCAAGGAATAATTGCTTATGTGTTTTAAAAAATTGTTTTTGGTTTATGCATCTTCCTATAGTTGTAATGGTTGAGTTGTTTGAGTATGTTGAATATGAGGTAGAGGTTTGCTTGAAAGGTTCACTCTTGTGATTTCATTGGCATAAATTGTATGAGTGATTCCTTTGGATTGGCATATGCTTCTTGTGGTTTGTGTGTGAGAGCTGAATGGGGTTTTGAAATGTAAATGTTACATTCGTCATAACTGACAGTACCCAGTTTTTAATTGAGTGTTACTTTTGTTTCACTAGCTTTGATGGTTTTCATACTACTTGACCCAAATTTACCTCACCTTCCCCTTATCCCCATTACAACCTTGAAAAGCCCTTTGATTCATGATTTTACATGTGAACATTAATGGTAGAGAAATGAAATGATTTGCAAAATTATGGATTGTCATGATCATGAATGGTGTTGAGTGTACCCCTTGATATATTTTAGTTAAACATATTTTCCGAGTCTACCATTAGATTGTTCAGTTTCCGAAGATGATGCTTGTTGATTGATCATGAGTAAAAGCTTGGAATGTTGGCTTCTTGCTATGATTTTTGAAAGTTATTCATCTTTGTTTATGATTATATAGTCTTGGAAAATTATGGAAATTGAGTTGATGTTTTGGGTCAATAAGCTTAATTTTGACACATCAACATCAACAAGCATGGGACGGCACAGCTGGAGGGTTGTTTTGAAGGCAATAAATCACGCAATATAGAGAAGCTATAATGGAGAATAAAAATCAATACATCAGATGTGGACCTAGGCGTGGGCTGCATTTATTTGGAAGGAGGCAGAGAAAATTAAATCAGCTAAGGGAGAAAGTAAAGGGTGTGGCGTAGCATCAATAGCTACGTATGTGACGCCATAGTGGAACATCACGCATAGTAGAGGACACAAGCCAAAAAAACGCAGCAGGCACATGGGAAATAGAGAGTAAATCAGGGCTGGAGCCGCATAAGGCATTTTAATTGTCCAAGAGAACGAGAACGCACTGGAAGGTTAGAAGACAAGAATTAAATCAGCTGGAGATGCTAATCACGAGAGGAAGCAGCAATTGTTTTAAGTTGACAAGTGACCCTTATTCGTCTTGTAAAGGAATAGTGAGGAGAATAAAACATAGTGAGCGGAGCTGGAGAGCACAAGCACAGCAGGCAAGGCGATGGCTTGAAGCTGGGTGGCGTGGTCTTCGGTGGAGGTTTGGAGCTGGGCTGCTTGGCTTGCTGGCTCAGGTGCAGGACAAGAAGCTGTAGTAGACACGAGACTGGAGAGGAGTGAGTAGTGAATAGTTCTTAAACTCCAACATTAAATTGTCTTGTCGATGAACAGTAAAATTGTGAGGAGTTTGCAATAGTGAGCAGAAGAGTGAGGGCCGATAGGGATTTTTGGTGGGAGATGAAGATAAGGGCTGAAGTTATTTTTTAGAAAATACCTATGAAGGGCTAAATGTCTCGACGTAGGTTCGGAGGTAATATCGACGCCGACGACTCAGGTTTAGTATATTTTAATTATTTTGTTGTTTCTTTCTATCATTAGGAATTGTTTGTGTTATCCTATTTTAATTTTGGGTATTATGTATGGATATTCAGATTTTCGTTATTATTCGGTTATTTATGTATAAAGCCATTGGGTATTGTGATTTGATAATTTTAATGCATTCATTGAATTGCTAATTACGAACCCATTGCTAGAATTTCAATATAATTCGTAATTGTTATGTTGGAATTTGCATATAGCGGCTAAAGATTCATAATCATTAGGGTTAAAATGATCTAGGTTAAATGACGCATCATATGTAGTTATTGCCTTGATTAATAGATTTTCCTAATTCATAATGCTACTGCCCAATTAAATTTAGAGATCGTATCCTAAGTTATTAGGTGGTTAGGTTTAATTAATGATCATATCTTGATTAAACAAAAATTAAGGAAAAACTTGGGTTAATTTTTAACCCACGATTAATAGTTGCTAGGAGAGGTTAAAGAACAACGAGTTAATAAATTATGCTTAACCAGGGTGTAGGCCAAGATTGAACCAAAGAACCGGGTTCCTACCGAATTCCCCACTTTTATCATTTTATTGCATGTTTTCTTTAATTTGTTTTTATTAGTTAGTTTTATTTTATTTTCTTATTACAAAAATCCAAAACTCCCTTTTTTCCTAAACACCGATTAATTTCATTTCATAAACTTTTCACACGCTCTCTGTGGGATTGACCTAGACTTACCATTGCTACAGTAGTAGTTTAGTTATTTTAATTTTGATTAGCATTACGACGCGCGGTCAATAGCTTTGGAACTTGTTTTCCGAAAAGATGTAGTACATCGCCAATTGAAGATATAGAGCTCAAGAGTCTAAGGTGCATGATTAGGTGCACAAGAGTCTCTATGTTAAAATTAATACCTCCAACTTTGATGGTTTTATACTGCCCTTCTATTTTTTTGCCAACTACCTGAGAAGTTTTATCAGTGGTGAAGCGACGACAATGACTTCCTGATGCCTTTGAGATATGAAGTGAAACATAGATTCCTTTTGGTTGAGCTGCATAACATGCCTCATCTATGTTCCTCACTTCGGCTTCTATCTGATCCTCTATCAGATCACTTATAATCCCTTCTGCATACAATTTCTTCTTCCCCTTTTCTTTATTGCGTACAATGTAAGGTCATGGTTGAATATCAAGTATAATCTTAATCACTGTTCTTTTTGTGATTGGGTAAACAATGTACTTCTGCTTGGTCATCTGTGTTGGATATGGTTCTGATTTCTCATCTCGCAGAAAACTATACAACCTTTTCTCTCCATGATTCAATAGATGTATTGAACGACTATCTACCAAGATTGGTTCAAATTGTACCTTGACTACCCTTCGCAAGGGTTCTCTGATGATTATTGAGCTTCTACTCCTTATAGGTTCAACTTCTTTAATCATCTTCAATTTCAAATCCTCTTTTCTCATTGGTTGAGAAGGATTATCCTGTACTGGACTGTGTTCAACTAACTTTTTCTTTTGTTGAACAACAGTTGGAGTGCTCTTTTTCTAACTGGTTTTCTGCTTCTTGCTTTCTTTAACCAACCTAGGAGGGGTTTTTTTTTGTTAAGGTTGAGATTTCTTCTTCTTAAATTCAAACTTCCTCTTTCTTTATGTTTTTTTAGTCAATTTTGCTGGCTCCTCTTTCAAAATTAAAACCAAATATCTGGTTTCCTGCGGTGTTTTCTTTCCAGAGTCTCCACTATGAGCCAACCCTTTACCTTTCTTCTGCTCTTGTTGACGCAGGGTTAGCAGTCTAGGTGACCTTTTTGCTTGTTTGGATTTTTCCGAAAGAAGTGTCTCCCCCTTTCTCTACAATGATACTTGTTTCTCCGTCTGTAGCACCTGGCTTTCTTCTCTTTGAGAAATCGTCTTAACTTTCATTGAATCATCTGATCATTTCTTCAATCCTTCTGTAGACATTCTTCTAGTGGATTGAGATTTTGATTTCTTTGTGGGAGTTACTTTCTTACTCAAGCTTTGTTTCACACCACGCTCCCCCTCAATCCTTGCTTTTGTCATCGAATCTGTATCCTCTTTTTCCTGATTCTTTAAGCTCATTTTACTGATAGTTGTAACGTTAATGACACTTTTGATGTCTATATTCATTTGGTTTCCTCTATTAAGAAGGATTCTAGAATCTTTAAAGATTCTTATCAGCATCATACCATACTGTAGGGCATTTGAGTCTTTCTTCGACTTCATCATATAATTGAGGATTAGGTATGGAAGATCTATGGGCTGGCGATTGAGTAGATGAATTAGGCATTGCTTATCTATCGTTGTTACTAGATTCCTCGATCCTGTTTTTGGTAGAGCACAATGGAAGAGTAGCGAATATAGAACCCTAGCCTTTGGCAAAAGACTTGAGGCCTTCTTCTCCTTTGGGTCACTACATCCATATAGTTGTCGATTGATCTGTGCCTTCTCTATAATGGCTTCAGTCATCCATCTTTCTTTTTGAGCGACCTTTACTCCAACACATGAGCACTCAGTAGCCTTCTCGACTGACTTCAGTGTTACTACAACCAACAATCCATCCACTACTAATACAAATGTAGCACCCCACTCTCGCAAGACACGTACCTAACATCCATGGTGATATCCAAGTACGTACCCCGCGAGGGTGACATGCTAAAACAATCACTCAGTCAAAAATTCATCAAAAAATTTTTGTTTCTTTAAAACAAGGTACGTGTAAGAGGAAATTACTAATCTAATTGGGCCCATGTCATTTAAAAACAATTCCATTTACAAGTAACAAACATTAGTATTCAACTATAATTTGGGCCCATTTAAGACACAAAACACTTGAAACCATAAAGTCATTTCATTACCAAAACATTTACAAACATTTTGTACAATTTTTACTGAACATAATTCAAAAATAAAATCAATGAAGACATGTGCAGGTGCAAATTGATCCCGAACCCTAATCCATATCATACCTCAGTGGCTATACTCCATTTAGCCTTGCTAATTAATTCCTTAGAACCTGAAAAGCCACATTGCAATTTTGATGAGTTTTGCAAACTCAGTTAGTGAACCATCATTGATGAATTCACCAGATTACAAACAAACATCACATATATCACAGATATTCATTCAAAACATATAACTATTTCTGATATTCACATAACATGGCTTCTCATGTGAACATACAATTCACGTAGCTAAGTATAGAAATGGTTCATATCAATTTTGGCATCTCATGTGATCATACAATTCACGTAGCCAAGTATAGCAACAGTGCATATCAATGTATCACTCACTTCAACTTCGCAAATCATTCAAGGAATTTTAGTCTTATATGAATGCTATATGCATGAGACTCACATTCGTTCTTATTATTGTGACTGAGTGTCTATCACATACTTATACAAATACTGGCCCATAAGGCTCAGTCAGAACATAATCACTAAGCATAGCTCTACGTGCATACATATAAATCATGGAGCAATGCTCTATGTGGAAGCGCTTCATACTAGCAACTCAAGTCACAACGCCTTTATCTGAGCATGCATTTTATGAAATGCATCAAATACTGATTATACCATATCAAACAATCACATATGATATTCAAGCAGAAACTCATAATCATCGGACCTAAGTCCGACATTCAACATTCGTTGAGAATTCACATGTCATAAAGGATTTCACATCAAATCAGAACACATCTAATGCATCAAAACTGAATATGGCATATATGGCAATCACATATGATGCTCAAACAAAACTCATAATCATTGGACCTAAGTCCGACATTTAACTTTCGTTGAGAATTCACATAAAATTTAGAACTCCATAGCAATCAAAGACACATTCAAAGCACTTCTTATGCATTCCTGAATATTGATCTCCTTGGACAATTAAAGTCCAGAATTCATAGACAAATCGCAAAGAGTTTAATAATGTTGGAAGTTAACAAATCAAATCAAATCAATCCTAGGAAATCATCTAGGTTGACTCACTATACGTTCCAAGAAGCTATTGCCTGGATGGTCTGGTAATGTTCGACGGGCGTCCGATGTGCTCCTCTAAACATACAACAACACATTCACAAATATCACATTTTTGCACAAATGTATAAGTATTCTATTACGCATATCAATGTATAGAAAATATGCATAATTTATGTTTAATGACAATTGCTCCACAGTGTCTTAAGTTCTAATGATACCAAGTTCATCCAATTCGGTTTTGTCCTCAATCCTATCAAACCTTTTTCTTTTGGGACTACTAGCATAAATTTTGGCTATAGGTATCGAATCAAGATCATATTAGGAGAATTTCAAAAGGAAATTTAATATCTACATCTTTCATGAAGATATCATAAACAAATTATATCATCTGAGGGGTTAAAAATGAAGCAGACGATACAAGATGAACAGTGCATAGAAGAAACAGAAGGTCATTTAAGCAGAAAGCAGATGAAGTGACTTTTTGTTGGATCCCGTTTCCGGAACCCAACCCACTTACTTTGATACCATAAATGTTGGATCCCGTTTCTAGAACCCAACCCACTTGCTTTGATACCACAACTATTGGACCTCGTTTCCGGAGCCCAACATTTGGAAACATTAAACCTTGAGCTTGAAACCCTGAAGATCATTTGCTGTCATTCCACAATGGTGGTAAGCACACACTAATCAATCATCAAAATCATAAGTTGAACTCTTCATAGAAATTGTAACTGTTAGTCTCTAATTTAGTTTGAAGAAGGAATCACCTCAATCGGAGTTCTATAACTCAAGATATGCTTAAAAAGCCTAAGAGTGTACATACTCCAACTATGCTCTCCAACCCGACCCTTCACTTGTTCTAATGCAAACTCCCTCGATAAAACTCCAAATGGTACAAATTTTTATGGGGATAAAGCTACATGTCTTAGGAATTTATTGGTCTAAGAACCACCTCAATTGGAGGTCGGATGAGGGAGTTATTCCTAAAAGAATACACCATGCTTAAACCCCAAATTGATTTGAACCTCTCTTGGTGCGATCGCCATAACTTTCATTCTAGATGTCGGATTGATTTTGTTTTTGGACCATTAGAAAGACAACATCTAGAGCTACAACTCTCATGAAGACCACAAAGTTTGATTATGCCTATAAAGTGGTCAAAAAATACCATGTTTCCCTCATGTCCGTTTAACGGACATGCATCGGGCTTAGGAGGTCAAATGACCCGAGAATGTCCGTTTAACGGACATTAACGGACATGCATCAGGCTTAGGAGACCAAATTGACCCGAGAATGTCCGTTAAACGGACATGCATGTCCATTTAACAGACATCGACTGGCCAAGGAGTATTTTCCACCCAAATGTTCGTTTAACGGACATTGGAGTTCCCCAAAGCCTCTAACCTTCAACCTAACACCATAAACACTTATACACTTCCCAAATTAACTTATTCACATGTCAAAACACTTCATAACCACTCAAAATCATGCTCAACTCATCAAATTCTCAAATATCAACTTATTTACTACATCAAAACCACAAATTTCAAACATTTATCCCAAGCGGTCACAAATGCAAACCATACACAGCATCCTAACTTGCAACAATCATATCTTGTGGTTGTGAGGATTTTCAAAGTAATGCATGGTTGAATCATCATTTCCTCTTGAAGATGTAGTGATGGCTTGAGTTCACAGGGCTTCAAAGGGGAGTTATTTTACATTGTCAAGTTTAACTGCATAACTGTAAATTTCTAAGTTAGGGTTTACGACCGTATAGTTAAATTAGCTTGATTAGAGTTTAATCAAGTGTTGAACAATATTTTTTGTTATGGATTTGCTTATCTTTAGAACTTTGATGCTTATTATATGAAGTTTCATATATGTCTTTTTGGTGATTGTGTTAACCCTCCTTTATCTGCCTAGTCGTGTTTAATATTAAGATTATACTTGATCCGATTTGACCACTTGCATTAACTTGTCCATTTCATACACTAAGATGCATTTAACAAGGTTTTAATAAATGGAGTTCATTGATTAAAACCTTGGACTTAAAGAGTTCTTTAAGGTTTAACATTAAAAAACTTAGTGAATTTCACTCCCGAAAGATTTGTTTTGAACCATGATAACCAAAGCTTATTTTCAATAGGATTTTATCATATTTGATTGTTGTTTGAGTTTTCACTTTTCATTTTCCCAAAAATCCTAAAATATCATCTTATACATCTTACTTTCATTTCGTTCAATTTCCTTAATTTTGACCAATGATCCAATCCCCTCCTTTTATCAACTAGTTTGCATTTTGACAATTAAGCTAGCTTACACCTTTTTAGCTAGGTTCCGATTAAGTGAGACGACCCCAAGTTGCATCCCATATTGCAATCCTTGGAATTAAATTTTTGATTCAGTTTCCAAGGGATTAATCTTAAAATGATACAAGAGCCTATCAAAATGGCACCGTTGCCGGGGAACCAAGCAATTGGTTTTCTTTAGGTTAGCCATTGTCATCTTTGTTTGTCATTGATAATAGGAACCTTTTCTTTTACATTTCATTTCAGATAGTTTAATTTTCATACTTGTCCATAGTATAGTTTTTAATTTTCCTTCGCATAACACACATTTAGAAAACACAAACAAAAACATATTTTCATACTTTGATTTTCCATACATAGCATTTTTCCACATATACACATTTTCACACATACATTTACACTCCATACACTTTCATCCTTCACATTTCACTTTTTATTTGATTTTATGTGATTGTGAGTAAATTTTTTTACAATTTCTTTCTTTTGAATTGTTTTTGTGCATGCCCCGGAAAGCTAGACTTGTTCCTTTTCAACCGAGATTGAGAGACGTTTATGGAAGATTAGGAAAGAGAGGAGAGAACAAGAGAGAAGCAGGATAGTTGAAGAAGAGGAATCAAGTCAGCGATCTAGTGAGAGTGAATCGAAAGAAAGAGAGAACATGGCAGAGAATCCCATTTTTATGCAAAATCCTAACTTTCTCGCAAACAAACCTAGAAATGGTGATAATGGAGGACATGGTGAGCATGAGAGAGTAGGCGAGAACAATGGGAATCAAAGATATAGAACTATTAGGTAAGCGACAACTTATGACGTGAATTAAGATCTATTTACTGCTGCTTGCCTTAATTTTGATGTTAATTTTGAAGTAAAAGGCTTATTGATTAATTCTCTTCCTAAATTCCATGGTTTAGCAGGAGAGGATCCATACATGCACTTACAATCCGTTTCTATGATCTGTTAGTGTATGAAGCCAGTGGGAGCATCATTAGACCAAGTACTATGGAAAGTTTTTCATCTATCCTTGGAAGGAAAGGCACGATAGTGGTACATGAGCCTCCAAGGCATATGGCGAATTCCTATCATAGCTGGGCCAATTTGAGGAAGGCTTTCTTGGAGAAGTATTTTCCAGCTTCCAAGACTTCATTGTTGAGGAAGGAGATTTATTCAGAAAGACAAGATTATGATGAGTCTCTTTATGATTATTGGAATTGCTTCAAGACCTACTATCAAGATGCCCCCATCACAAAATTCTTGATGAGCAATTAGTGCAATACTTTTATGATGGGTTAAAGAGTCAAGAGAAAGGTATGCTAGATGCGGCATCTGGAGGGTCTTTGATTGATCTTATGGCTTCAGAAGCATAGGGTTTGATAAAGAAGATGGCTCTGAATCGTCAACAGTATAGTGTGAGAGATTCCAGAGGAGTGCGTGAACTAGGAGCTTCAACAGCTCAAGCTAAGAGAATGGAAAGTCTGGAATTGAAAGTGGACTCATTGGAAAATAGGATAACATCGCAACTATCTTTCATCACTGCCGAATTGAAGAACCTGAATGTGCGTCGCCCATCATCTTCAATGGATCTAACCGTACCCAGTTGTGATACTTTTGGGTCAGTTATGCACATATCAAGTGTATGCCCAGGACGGTATGAAGAGGTGTTGACAGTGTACCCAGGAAGGACAAATAAGAAGTGGGATCCATACTCCAACACCTATAATGAAGGATGGAAAGCTAATCCTAGATTCAGTTGGAGAAATGAAGAGGGGAGTTTCGAATAGATTTCAACAAGGAGGAGGAGCTGGCACTTCCAATAACCAGTTCCCTAACCAACAACAAGCTTTGACGGTCCCGGTCAAAGAGGACACCAATCAATTGCTTCATAACATGATAACTTTGATAAAGGAAGAGAGGAATTCTAACACTAATCAATTCATTGCCATAGCAAATCTCATTCAGCAGGATTCTTCCAAAACCACTGCTCGGTTCAATGCTTTGGAGAGAAGAATGAAACAATGGGAGACCAAAGCAGAAAATCAGAAAATACCAACTCATATGTCACTCAGTTGTTCAACAACATGAATGAGAATCAAGCGAGAAGCGGTGGAACAATTCCTTCGAAAATTGTGATGAATCCAAAAAGCCTTAACGCAATTGCTCTTCAAAGAAGGAAATAAGTGAGGTATGATAATCAAGAAGAGGAAGCATGTGATGAGGAAATTGAAAATGAAAAATCACCTCTACCTCAGGAAAGAACCAAAAAACTGAGAGTGTCAAGGAAGAGACTTTATTGAAAGAGAGGAAGTCTGCATCCAAGGACAAAGGAGGTACTTTAAAAAGTTTCAAGGACAAAGCTGAGCATAAGGAATCAAGCAAGCATGAAGCCAAAGGTAAGGAGGTGAATCTTCAAGACCTTCCTTTCCAAATTTATATTTAATGAGCAAACGTATGACTGAAATTAAGCATGAAAAAGAAAAAACTGGTCCGTTTGGAAAAGTCTAGGTGAATGTTTCCTTACTTGATTTAGTGAAAAGAGTCCCAACCTATGCTAAATACATTAAGGACTTGTGCACAAACAAGAGAAAGTTTAGGCCCAATGAGAGAGTCCAAGTGAGTCCGAATGTGTCTGCCCTGTTTAAACCTCAAATACCTGTGAAATGTCATGACCCTGGACCTTTAACCATTCCATGCACTATAGGGAAGGTAACTATAGGAAGAGCTTTGTTAGATCTAGGGGCCGCTATTAATGTGATGCCAAAGTCTCTCTATCAATCCTTAGGAGTTAAGAGTTTAAAACCCACATCTGTTGTGTTACAATTGGCTGATAGATCATTTAGGCATCAAGTGGGCATCATTGAAGACATCCTGGCCCAGGTAAAAGGTTTGGTATTTCTTGCTGATTTTTATGTACTTGATATGTCTTCTGAAGTTGTACAGGATACTTTTTTAATTCTCGAGTGACCTTTCTTGAGGACATCTAGTACCATGATCAGCATGAAAGAAGGTCAGATCACCACGGAGGTAGGTGATCAACAGGTAAGCTTCAATATGTATGAAGCTATGAGGCACCCCCATGAGGACTATTCACTTCTAGGAGTTAAAATGATTGATGTTGTCTTTGATGTTGCATGCATTAAAATTGACTTGCAAGAGACTTCATTTGATCCTAATTTATGTTCACTTGAACTTGAGGAAAGGTCTCCTGTTAATATTTCAGGTTATTCATACTTCACAAAAACTGACATTGATGTGGGAATAGCTGAAGGTATTATACCTCATTACCAATGCGTAATTAAAGTAAAACAGGAAAGTTCATCTCAGGTTGCTTTCGCGTCGAATCGCCAGGAATCGGGCTCCATGTCGGAAGAAAAAGGGAGTGATCTCTTCTCTTTTGAACTTCATAAATTGATTCCTTCTATTATGCAACCACCTGTGCTTGACTTAAAAACTTTGCCCACTACATTAAAGTTTGCCTTTCTTGAATCTGATGAGCGATTACCTGTCATAATTGCAAAAACTTTTTCCGACGATGAGGAAAAGAAACTCCTAAATGTTTTGAGGGAACATAAGAGGACCATAGGATGGACGTTAGCAGACATACCTAGAATTTGCCCAGCTGTTTGCACACATAAGATATTGTTGAATGAGGGTTCCAAGTCGGTAAGGCAACCTCAGCGAAGACTAAATCCACTTGTCTTAGACGTAGTTAAGAAGGAAATTACCAAATTGTTGAGTGCTAGGATCATATATGCTATTTTCAATAGTGAGTGGGTTAGTCTAATACACGTAGTGCCGGAAAAGAGTGGGATCGCGGTGGTTAGAAATGATAGGGATGAACTTATTCCTACAAAAATGCAAAATTTGTGGCATGTATGTATAGATTATCGAAAGTTAAACGATACCACACTAAAAGACCATTTCCCCTTGCCTTTTATTGATCAGATGCTTGAAAGGCTCGTTGGAAAATCGCATTACTATTTTTTAGATGGTTTCTCTGGGTACTTTCAAGTACCTATTGCACCAAAGGACCAAGATAAAAACACCTTTACATGTCCTTTTGGCACCTTTGCATACCAAAGGCTGCCTTTTGGTTTATGTAATGCTCTAGGGACTTTTCAGCATTGTGTGATGGCTGTTTTCTAGGAATTTTTAGAAGAATGCATGGAAGTTTTCATGGATGATTTCACAGTTTATGGTGATTCTTTTGATACTTGTCTCTTTGGCCTTGAAAAAGTTTTAAAAAGATGCATTGAAAAAAACTTGATTTTGAACTTTAAAAAATGCCATTTCATGGTTAATGAAGGTATATTGTTAGGTCATTTAATTTCTAGAACGGGGATTGAAGTTGATAAAGCTAAAATTGAGGTCATATTTTCTTTGCCTTATCCTGCCTATGTTCCAGATATTAGATCATTCTTAGGCCATGCAGGATTTTATAGGTGGTTTATAAAAGATTTTAGCAAAATTGCGTTACCTCTTTCCAAGCTTTTACAAAAAGATGAAAAATTTGGGTTTGATGATTCTTGCAAAAATGCCTTTGACACATTAAAATCAAAACTCATTTCTCCACCTATTTTAGTTGCTCCTAATTGGGACTTACCTTTTGAACTTTCATGTGACGCTTCTAATTGTGTTGTAGGGGCTATGTTGGGCCAACGAGAGGAGAAATTGACAAGAGTCATCGCTTATGCCTCGAAAACACTGGATCTAGCTCAAACCAACTATACAACAACTGAGAAAGAGCTGTTTGCAGTGGTCTTTGCTTTAGAAAAATTTAGACAATATCTGCTAAATTCACATGTAATCATTTTTGTTGATCCTGTAGCTATTTGGTATCTCCTAAAGAAACCACAGTCAAAGCCTAGGTTGATACGGTGGATATTGCTTCTCCAAGAGTTTGATATTGAGATCAAGGATCGAGCTGGTACAACAAATCACGTAGATGACCATTTGAACAAGCTACCTGATGACACATAGGGAGTAGACTATTCTGAACTGACTTGCAATTCTTTTCCTGATTCAGTTCTATGCGCCTCAGTTTTCAAAGAACCCTGGTATGCACATATTGTCAATTACCTTATGACTAGACTAACTCCTCCTTTTATGTCTCAGGCATAGGTTCAAAAATTAAAAAGCGAAGCTCGACTTTATATCTGGGATGAACCTCATATTTGGAGGCTGTGCAGTGACTAGGGAATCCGAAAAAGCGTTCCTAATGAGGAATTTGATGCTACAATTTCAGCTTGTCTTTCAATGGTTTGTGGTGGGCATTTTAGTGCTAGGAGTACATCTCGGAAAATTCTGGATTCTAGTTTTTATTGGCCTACCCTTTTTTAAGGATTCATTTAAATTTTTTCAATCATGCGATAAGTGTCAACGTTTTGGAGGGTTAGGAAAACGATATGAAATGCCACAGCAACCACTTTCATTTTATGAAATCTTTGATGTTTGGTAATTGATTTCATAGTTCCCTTTCCCCCATCTTTTGGCCTTATGTACATCCTCTTAGCTGTTGACTATGTATCCAAATAAATAGAGGCTATCCCTACTATAAAAGACAACGTATAAGCAGTGTCCAAATTCCTTAAGTCAAACATCTTTTGTCAATTCGGGATTCCTAAAGCTGTGGTTAGTGATCGAAGGACCCATTTTTGCAATAGAGGCTTTGGTAACTTGTTTTCCAAGTTTGAAGTTACTCATAAAATCTCCACTGCTTACCACCCACAAACCAATGGTCAAGTTGAAGTTTCAAATAGAGAGGTAAAGCACATCTTAGAGAAAATAGTTAAGCCATCCATAAAGGATTGGAGCCTACGCCTAAAAGAAGCAATATGGGCCTGTCGCACCGCTTATAAGTCCCCAATAGGCATGTCCCCCTACCGATTGATCTATGGAAAAGCCTTCCATTTGCCTATGGAGTTGGAGCATAAAGCTTATTAGGTAGTTAAACAATGCAACATGGACTTGGAATCTTTTGGTATGGAGAGGAAACTACAACTGCAAGAGCTGGAGGAGTTAAGGCTCGAGGCATGTGCACACTCTCGCCTCTCCAAGGAGAAGACAAAGCTGATGCACGATAAGATTCTTCAAAGAAAGAATTTCAAGGAAGGAGACAAAGTCCCATTGTACAAGGCTCGTTTCACTTTTAAACATGGAAAATTCAATACTCGTTGGGATGGGCCGTATGTAGTAACTAAAGTGCACAGCTGTGGTATAGTCGAATTTCTACATGAAGAAATCGGAGTCAAACTTAAAGTCAATGGCCATCTACTAAAGCTCTACTATGAGAACCAAAAGCCTCCTTGAATATCAGGTTCTTTCTCTCCCTTACTTGTTTATTTACTCTATGTTTGTGACTAGTGATGCAATATTTCATGTCTTGCGTTCTTAAGCAAGTGTGGGGGAGAAATCATCCTAGTAGGAAGATAGCCGTGTTTTTACTTTCTTTAGTAGTTTTACATTTCAATAACGTTCCCTATATCTCTTTTTGCCCTATTACTCTTATGCTTTCTTTTCGTTTTGCTTCGTTTTCATTGAGGACAATGTGTTGATTAAGTGTGGGGGAGCTTTTCACATTTTGTTTCTTTTTTTGTGCTCCAAATTGACAATTTATATATTGGTGTTAGTCAATCTTGCATAATGTTCCAAATTTTTAAACTTGGCGATTGTGAATTTCAGTTCTGCTGTTTTTCGCCGCAGCGATGAACTTGTTTTTTGCTGCGGGGAACGTTTGCTAAACTTGAAGGTCGCCGCGACGTCACACCCTTTGCAGAAATGAATTTTGTTGAAAAAGTTTGTCTCAATTCAAACTTCTTCCACACTCAACTCTTGTAACTCTTATTTCTCAAAGAATTTATAAGTTTCAAAGTGATACTTGAGTTTATGAAAATACCTCCCATTC
>JANZLX010154242.1:0-15943 GCA_025531955.1 Erythroxylum orinocense
GACGTGCTAGCACACTACAGCCGCAGCCCGGATCGTGCATGCTCGTGTGGATACCGGTAGAGGGCATTCGCGATTTGCAGTGTCTTGGAATCCGAAAAGAAACAATCCACCCACACAAATAAGGTATTTTCATTAATCCTTCGTGTTTTCGATTATACGTGATGCTGTTGTATGTTATTTTCCGCAGCGTATTTTGAATACTCGGACCGTACGCGTTCCTATACTACCAAATTCCCCACTTTTATCATTTTTGCATGTTTTATTTAATTTTTTATTAGTTAGTTTTATTTTATTTTTCTTATTTTAAAAATCCAAACCCTCCTATTATGTGTAAACACTGATTAATTTCATTTCATAAACTTTACACACTCTCTCTGTGAGATTGACCTAGACTCGCCACTCTACAGTAGTAGTCTAGTTATTTTAAATTTGATTAGAGTTATGACGCGCGATCAATTATTATTCATGGATTATGTCCAGAATTTCTTGGTATTGTTACAGCTACTCGAGGTTGGGCAAAGGAGCTAACCTTGACAGAGTTAGAAAATATCTTAGCTAATCAAGAAGCTTTAGATAAACAAATAAGTTTTTATTAAAGAAGAAGACAAAGCCCTTTTCACCAATAAAGGAGGAAAAGGGAAAGTCACAAGAAGTAACGTGACGGAGGAAACTTCGAGAGATCGAGGAGGTTGGCAAGGCCGCCAACGAAGAGGGAGCTTCAAGTAAGGGGGAGCTCTTCAAGGCCAAGATACAAGTCGTAACAATAAACAAAATATTCAGAAAGAAGATAGGTGATATAATTGCAGAAGGAAGGGTCATTTCGCTCGAGACTGCTAGAGGCCAAAACACATGGAAGGAAATACTACCACGTCGACGCAGCAGGATAGTGAAGAAGAATGGGATTTCCATGCATCATTTGCAGTAATGGAAATCCTAAAAAAATAAGCGAGAAAAGTGATGCAATATCAAAGGTGGGGATGACACTCACGATTATAGGTAAAAATCAAATCAACTATAAAGATGATTGGATTGTTGATTCTGGCTGCTCCAATCATATGACAAGTGACAAAAAGAAATTAATGGGGATATCAGAGTATAAAGGAGAGCAAATGGTGGCAATTGCCAATAATTCAAAATTACCGATAACACATACTGGCAGTACCATTGTAGTTCCTCATTATAGTCAGCGGCCAGTGCAACTGCAGAATGTCTACCACGTGGATGGTATGTCGAAGAATCTCCTATTTGTATCTCAAATGGCGTTAACAGGAAACTTTGTATTGTTCGGACCAAATGACGTCAAGATTTACAAGGACTTAAAAATTATCGGTCGACCTATAATGGAAAGAAAAAGAGTGGAATCTGTCTATGTAATGTCAGCAGAAACAACATACATAGATAAGACAAGGAAAATGAGACGATTGATTTATGGCATGCAAGATTAGGACATGTAAGTTATGAGAAGCTAAAGGAGATAATAAAAAAATCAATGTTCAGAGGGCTTCCGAATCTAGATGTCCAAGATGATATTGTATGTGCAGGATGTCAGTATGGCAAAGCACATCAATTACCATATAAAGAGTTAGAGTATAAAGCTAAAGGACACTTAGAGTTAATACACTTTGATGTATTTGGACCAGTAAAGCAGCCATCCGTCAGCCAATTCAGGTACATGGTTACCTTTATTGATGATTTTTTCTAGATATGTGTGGGTCGATTTTATGAGAGAAAAGTTAGAGACACTAAGTAAGTTTATTGAGTTTAAAGTGAAAGTAGAAAAGTAGATAGGGCGAAGGATACAATGCTTTCGCACAGATAATGGTGGAGAGTACATTTCAAAAGAATTCGAATAATATTTGCAACAATATAAGATTAGGAGGCAGTTGACTTATCTAGGTACTCCACAACAGAATGGAGTAGCAGAAAGAAAGAATCGTCACCTAGCAGAGATATGCAGAAGTATGCTACATGCAAAGAATGTACCAGCAAGGTTTTGGGTCGAAGGTATGAAGACGGCAGCGTACGTGATTAATAGGTTACCTCAAGTAAAATTGGGGACCTCACCGTATGAAAAGCTTCAAAAGGTCGAACCCTCAGTAGGGTACTTTAAAGTGTTTGGCTGAGTCTGCTATGTATTTGTACCAGATCACCGACATAGCAAATTTGACAAAAAAGGCAATACGTTGTATATTTGTTGGATATAACAGCCGTCGTAAAAGATGGAAGTGTTGTGACCCAACTATAGGACGACGCTACGTAAGCAGGAATGTTGTCTTTGATGAAGCATCTTCTTAGTGGTCACCACAAGCTGTATTATTACCAGATTCAAAAGAAATAGAGGAGCAGCTAGAACAACAATTAGAAGAATCTACAGAGGTTGATAATACTCAACCAATTGAAGAATCTAGAATTGATACTACGCAACCAAGTAAGGAAGAGTCCATGGAGATGAGGTTGTCAGAAGAGAAAAACCTATAGCAAACAAGAATCCGTCATTCAACTCCAGAAAAAATAAGGCCAAGTTAGATAGAGGACTTTGAAGAAGATGTTCAACAGCCATTGCCTCAACCACAAAGGTCAACTAGACAAAGAAAGCCAAATTCAAAGTATGCAAATGTAGCAATAATAGAGGAAATTGGTTTGAAAGTGCCGACAAGTTATAAAGAAGTGTCACAAAGCAAGGAATGGCAACAGGCCATGAATGAAGAAATTCAAGCATTAAAATAGAAGGAAACTTGGGATTTGGTGCTGAAGCCTGAAGGAGTAACACTCATCTCATGTAAATGGGTTTATAAGAAAAAGACTCGGTTAGACAGAACAATTGAAAGATACAAGGCACGAATAGTGGCTCATGGTTTTTTACAGAAGTATGGGTTAAATTATGAGGAGATATTTAGTCTAATGGCAAAGATTACAACTGTTCGTGTGCTCTTAGCACTTGCCACAAACAAGCTTGGAGACTCTGGCAGATGGACGTAAAGAATGCCTTCCTACATGGAAAGTTAGACCGAGTGATTTATATGGAACAACCTGAAGATTTTAAGAATAAAGATTATCCAAACTGTGTTTTCAAGTTGAAGAAGGCATTGTATGATTTAAATCAAGCACCACGAGCATGGTATGGTAAGATTGGAGAGTTCCTTGTTCAAAATGACTATAAGAAGGGGCTTGCAGACTCAAGCTTATTTATGAAGACACGAGGTAATAAGCTAGCCATAGTCTTGGTATATGTCGATGATTTAATCATCACAGGAGATGACGAAGGAGAGATACGACAAATTCGATAAAATCTCTCGGTCCGTTTCCAAATGAAAGAATTGGGTGAGTTGAAACACTTTCTTGGTTTAGAGGTGGAGCGCATAAAAGATGGATTGTTTTTATGCCAGCAGAAATATGAACAAGATCTTTTAGAAAGATTTGGTATGTTAGACTGCAAGCCAATTTCAACACCAATGGAGGTAAATGCCAAACTTCGAGCTACGGAAGGAAAAGACTCACAAGATAACACGATGTACAGATAGCTCGTGGGCAGTCTACTTGTCTCACATTGACATGACCAGACATCGCATTCTCAGTTGGAGTTGTTAGCCGATATATGCAAAATCCAAAAAAGCCTCACTTGGAAGCAATACGAAGAATCTTAAGGTATGTCAAGAATACTATTGACCATGATCTCTTATATAAGAGAGATTGTACATGTCAGGTCAAAGGGTACTGTGACGCCGACTATGCTGGAGATTGTGACACAAGACGATCAACAAATGGATACATATTCAACATTAGCTCAAGAGCAATCTTTTGGTGCAGTAAGAGACAACCAATGATGTTATTATCAAGTACAGAAGCCGAGTATAGAGCCGCAACAATGGCAACACAAGAATGCACATGGCTCATACAATTATTAAAAGATCTAAATCAACCAACAGACTATTCAGTGGAGCAATTTTGTGATAACCAGTCAGCAATACGATTAGCGAAGAATCCAGTATTTCATGCACGGACAAAACATATGGAGGTACATTATCATTATATTCAAGAAAAAGTTCTCAAAGGCGATATAAAAATGAAGTACATCAGAAACAAAGACCAAGTTGCAGATATATTCACAAAGGGTCTAAGCGGAATAAAGCATGAAGAGTTTTGCGAGCAGCTTGGGATAATCTCAAGAAAAACTTTGAAGAGAAATTAGTTGGTGAGGGGGAGTGTTAGAAATTGGTGAGGGGGAGTGTTAGAAATCACCAACTAATTTTAGAGACTTGTAGAAAACTCTAGATATATATATATATATATATAAAAGGAAAAATTTAGAAAAATCACCGTGCAAGTTGGCAAGTCTAGAGTCTTCTGACAACTTACATGTAGGTCGGTGATTGATATGTGCTTAATTGTTAATATTTTTATTTATTTTCTCTTAGCGATTATTGATACAAAAATGCTTAAGATACTCACTTTAATTCATATATTATTTTAGGTACAATTTTGAAGCAAAGAAATTAAAGTAAATTTAAAGTACTCCGCTTACGCTATTTTCTGAAGATTCTTAGTCACTTATCTTCGTCAAACAAAAATGGTCACTATTGGAGCAGAAGAAGACAAAATGAAACATAAAATTCATGGAATAACGTTGTTGGAAATCATCACTCGTGTGCATGAAGTTTGCATGTAATTATGTGAATTATTAGGAACATAATTGAAGCTTGAAGAGAGCATAAGGAAGCGTGGAGAAACAAGCAATCAGGAGCAAATTAATTGAAGCACGCAGAGAAGAACAAGTGGAGGTGGGACACGCATACACACGGAATTTGTCCCATAAGTCAGCAACGTTGGAGAGCAAATTAAATGCAAATCAGCTAACGTAAGAAACACAAGCACAGTGCAAATCACGAGAGCAATTAAAGCAGCGTGGAAAATTAAATGGGAAGCCACAATTAGCTAAGGAGGGACACGCGTTACAAGCACAGCCAGCCAATGGGCTGTGAAGGCAACAGTCTTCAATCAGCTTCAGACACAAGAGAAATGAATTAGAATCAGGCAACAAAGGGGTGGCGTGAAGTGAGAAAGCAACAGGTGGACCTGTAAAATGGAAGCATAAGGACCCATCCACGCCAACGCACAGAAGCTGAGGCCAGCGTCCTAGGATAATTAAATAGACAGAAACAATAAATCGACACTAGAGGGCTTCATGCAAACGGCACAACAATTGAATTAAAGGAAACAGTCACCCAACACGTGGAGGCTAGCAAATTAAATGGGAGGAGCATTAAATCATTTAAAAGGGCACAAAAATGAAACAATTGAAGAGGGAGGCGGTGTGAGTGAAGAACGAAGCAGCTGGGTAAGGTGCGAGAGTCCGGCGCAACAGGAGACGAGCGCTGGCCTGGAGGCTCGACTTGGCTAGCGCTGGCACTGGTGTGGAGGCAGTAGCTGTGTCTTCATTGGAGCTCAGCAGAAGAGATAATGCGAGGAGCAAGCAGCAAAGAGGATTTAAGGGTTTTAAGCGATGTAAACCTTTAATGGTCACATCGAGCTACAGTAAAGAGGGCTACAAAGGGATTTTTCGGTAGGACATTAAAATGGGATTAGAGCTATTTGTCAAAAAATACCTATCAAAAGTTAAACATCCCGACACCGGTTTGGAGGTAATATCAACGCCGACGACCTGGGTTAAGTATTATTTTAATTATTTTGTTGTTTCTTTCTCTCATTAGGGATTGATTGTGTTATCCTGTTTTAACTAATTTAGGTGTTGTGTATAGATAATCGAACTTTCGTTATTGTTCGATTATTTTTATATGAACCTATTGGGTATTTTAAATTGATGATTTTAATGCGTTCATTGAATCGTTAATTTGAATCTCATTGCTAGAATTTCAATATAATCCGTAATTGTTATGTTGAAATTCATTTGTAGCGACTAATGATTCATAATCATTAGGGATAACATGACCTAGGTTAAATAACCCGAGCGTATGTGGTTGTTGCCTTGATTAATCGGTTTTCCTAATTCGTAATGCTACTGCCTAATTAAATCTAGAGATCGTATCCTAGGTTGTTAGGTGGTTAGGTTTAATTAACTATCGTATCTTGATTAAACAAAACCTAAGGGAAAACTCAAGTTAATTTTTAACCCACGATTAATAGTTTTTAGGAGAGGTTAAAGAACAAAAAATTAATAAAATATGCTTGATTAGGGTCTAGGCCGAGATTGAACCGAAGAACCAGATCCCTACCAAATTTTCCGTTTTTATTATTTTTGCATGTTTTCTTTAATTAGTTTTTATTATTTTATTTTATTTTATTTTTCTTCTTTAAAAATCCAAAACCCCCCCTTTTTCGTGAACACCGATTAATTTTATTTCTTAGACTTTACGCGCACTCTCTGTGGGATCAACCTAGACTCACCACTCTACAGTAGTAGTCTAGTAATTTTAATTTTGATTAGCGTTATGACACGCGATCAAATTTTGGCGCCGTTGCCGGGGAGTGCGATGTTTTAGTTTTTGTTTGTGATTTAATTGGTGTTTTGTAGATATTTGTTCGTGAGTAATTTCTTTTCTGTTATTTGGTGATCTTTTCATTTTTTTGTTTCGTGCTTGAAAAACAAAAAAAAATTGTTATGGATGGAAGTAATTTCTTTTATAATTCATATTCTCATTCCTATAACAATGCTTGGACTGGTCAACCTAACTTTTGTTATGGATGGAATAATCATCCGAATTACTTCCATGATAGTTTGCAGGACGCACAACAATTCTCATACAGACCAGAAGCTTCCTATCATGACTCCGGTACATCTCTGGAAAAGTTGAGTAATATGGTGCAAAAATTTCAAGAGAATACTCTACAATTTCGGAGGGATGGAGGGCAATTTTCAGAAGACACATATTCTATCGCCCAAGTTCCGGAGAGCCATTATAATTCAGGTGCATCTTTAGAAGAAATGGTTAACAAACTTGTTGCTGACACTTTGCAATTTCATCAGGTTATGCGACAGGAAATGCAGGAATTTTGACAAGAGATAAAAGAGACAATAGTAAGGCAACAGAGGATGGAACACCTAATGGGTCAGATGGCAGCAAGCCTCGATCGCCTAGAAGCACAAAGAGAAGAGGAGCAGTCGTATCAACCTGAGGTGTATCCAATTGAAGTCTGCGCTGAAACTTTACAAAGTGATGAGGAGCTTGAGAATTTTGAGGTTAACCCTCAACGAATTGTTTGTGTCGAAGAAGTAGAGAAGGAGCTCGAAGCTGAAAAGGGCATATCTTTTAGCTCGAAGGTAAGTACTGAGTCCATAATTATTTTTGAAACTAACTCTTTACCTTTACATTATAGATTGGAGGAATTGAATGATGAAAAAAAAGGTGAAGAGACGTTTGAAATATTTCCAAAGTGTATAGACTCAGTTAAGATTGAGCATCTGAGGATAGGGAAGGTGCTGAATAAGGATGATGATCAACTAAGACCTTATCCAGAATTACCTCACGTAGAGGAGCCGCATGTGACACCCAAAGATCAAACTTTTGTCAGTTGAGGAGAAAAAGAAGTCAAGCCAACGATCCTAAACAAAGGCGCTTCTTAGGAGGCAATCAAAGGGAAGTAAATTTCTGCATTACTTTTTATATGCACGTGTCTTTTTGAATTCGTTTGTTTTACTTGTTTTTAAGTTTTCAATTGAAATGAGAGAAAGAATAAAACAAATCAAACAAACATTTTATCATTTTCTATTGCTTCTAGGATTAAATAATCATGATTAGAGTGTGTTTTGACTAGAGAATTTCATAGCAACTTTGACATGTACTTTTGCTCTTGTGATTGGTCGATATGAATTATCTTTAGAAGAGTAGTGACTAATGGTAGATAAAATCGGTGAGATTTTAAGCCTTATTTGATTGACACATCCATATCAATCTCATTGCTTTTTGATAATGTGTGACCTTCATGACATGTACATGCCGATTTTGCGTTGAATTTCTATTTGAGACCACATTTTATCATATGCATTAGCATGGATATGATTAGGCATTCTTTGTTTTTCATAAACTACATTAGCCAAATAACCTACCCTGTTGATATTATTTTTCCTTTAATAAACCCCTTTGAGCTTTAGCCTTTCTTTTTGTTTAACCCACATTTTATGCTTTTAAACTTAACCAAAAGTCCTATCCAAGTCATTAAGCTAGTGAAACATTTGTGATTGTTGAGTTTGTAGATGTGCAAAATTTTAAGTGTGGGGGTGTACATATGTGAGGGTTGGTTATAATCTTCGGATGTTATTTTATGTCTTATTATTGAAATTCTCATTTTGATGTAGTTTATTCCAATTTTATAAGGAAAAGAAAAAAAGAAAAAGAAAAGGCAAAAAAAGAAAAGGCAAAAAAAGAAAAAAAAGAAAAGAAAAAATTGTTTAAAATAAATGTATCAAGGAATAATTGCATATGCGTTGAAAAGTTGTTTATGATTTATGCATCTTCCTAAAGTTGTAATGGATGTGTTATTTGAGTATATGTGATATGAGGTAGAGGTTGGCTTGGAAGGTTCACTCTTGTGATTTCCTTGGCATAAATTACATGAGTGATTTCTTCGGATTGATATGTGCTTTATGTGATTGTGTATGAGAACTGAATGAGGTTATGAAATAGAATTGTTGCATTTGTCATAGCTAATGACACCTAGTCTTTGATTGAGTGTTACTTTTGTTTCACTAGCTTTGATGGCTTTTATGCTACTTAACCTAAATATACCTCATCTTACCCTTGCCCACATTACAACCTTGAAAAGTCCTTTGATTCATGATTTTACATGTGAACATTAGTGTTGGAGAAATGAAATGATATGCAAAGTTATGGATTGTTATGATCATGAATGGTGTTGAGTGTACCCATGCATATATTTAGCTAAACACATTTTTCGAGTCTACCATTAGATTGCTCAGTTGTTGAAGATATTGAATGTTGATTGATCATAAGTAAAAGCTTGGAATGTTGATTTCTTGCTATGATTTGTGAAAGTTATTCATCTTTGTTTATGATTATATTGTCTTGGAAAAATATGGGAACTGAGTAAATATTTCGGGTCTTTGAGCTTAATTTTGATGTTTTGCCTGAGAATGGTCAAAAGCTAAATGTGGGAGAAATTGATATATGTTTAATTGTCGATATTTTTAATCATTTACACTTAGCAATTATTGACATAAAAATGCGTAAGATACTAACTTTAATTCATATTTGATTTTAGGTACAATTTGGGAGCAAATAAATTAAAGTGAGTCGAAAACACGACATATGGATCATTTTCTGAAAGTTAATATCTGCTTGCTTTCATGGAGGAAAAAAGATAGCAAAAGCAAGAATAAAGGAGAATAAAGTAGCAAGTTAAATTGTTAAGAGGAGAAATAAGCAATAGCGCTAGAGGGGAGGAGAATAAATGTAACAGGTGGCATTTTAATTGGGAAACGCACAACAAAGAGGAATTAAAGAGAGGCTTTGGTAGTGACAATTTAAATGGTCTAATCATCCACACTAGGAAGAAAAACAACATCAATAGCTACGGAGATAGAGGCGACGTCGCCCAAAGGAGGGCCAGTGCACAGGGATTTTAAGCTCATTAAATGGTCCCATAAAATCAGCAGCTTGAGACACAATAAGGAGGCCCAACATAACTGATGGAAGGAGGAAATTAAATCAATGTAGGAGATGCTACAACACGAGGAGACGCATGCGTTGGCGTCGTTTTACAAGACGCACAGAGGAAGCAGAATGAATTAAAAGGGTTGTGACCCTTAATTGTCACTTCAATCAGTAATAGTGAGGGGAATAAACAGTAGACGCTAGAGAAACAAGAGAGCATAGGAGAGCAGGGCGTGAGTGGGCAGCAGCTGAGCGCAGTCGGAGCACGCGCAGGAGAGAAGAGGCTCGGCTGGCAGCTGCGATTGGAGAAACTGGGAGAGCTAGACATCAACAAGCACAGTAAAGACTACAGAGGGACGTTACATTAGAGATGCAATAGTGGGCATTGGAGAGGCGTGAACAGTTCATAAACTCCAACATTAAATTTTCTTGCCGATGAACATTAAGATGGAGGTTGAAATATTTTTTTAGAAAATACCTATAAAGGGCTAAACATCCCGACACCAATTCAGAGGTAAAATCAACACTGACAACCCGGGTTAAGTATTTTTTTTGGTATATCAGAAAACTTTATACGAAAACTTTATAAGGTTAAGTATTATTATTATTATTATTATTATTATTATTATTATTATTATTATTATTTTGTTGTTTCTTTCTCTCATTAGGAATTGATTGTATTATCCTATTTTAATTGATTTGGTATTGTGTATGGATAATCAAAATTTTGTTTTTATTCAGTTATTTATGTATGAACCCGTTGGGTATTACGAATGATGATTTTAATGCGTTCCTTAAATTGTTAATTTCAGACCCACTGCTAGAATTTCAATATAATCCGTAATTATTATATTGAAATTCATGTATAGCAACTAATGATTCGTAATTATTAGAGATAACATGACCTAGGTTAAATGACGCATCGTATGCGGTTGTTGCCTTGATTAATCGGTTTTCTTGTTTCGTAATGCTACTGCCTAATTAAATCTAGAGACCATATCCTAGGTTATTAGGTGGTTAGGTTTAATTAACGACCGTATCTTGATTAAACAAAACCTAAGGGAAAACTCGGGTTAATTATTAATCTACGAATTAATAGTTTCTAGGAGGGGTTAAAGAACAATAAATTAATAAAATATGCTTAGTCAGGGTGTAGGCCGAGGTTAAACCGAAGAACCGGGTCCTTATTAAATTCCTCATCCTTATCATTTATTTTTTTGTTTTCTTTAGTTTTTATTAGTTAGCTTTATTTTATTTTCTTCTTTAAAAAAATCCAAAACCCCTCATTAGTGTAAACACCGATTAATTTCATTTCATAAACTCTTCACACACTCTCTGTGGGATCGACCTAGACTCGCCGTTGCTACAGTAGTAGTCTAGTTATTTTAATTTTGACTAGCGTTACAATGCACGGTCAACTATCCTTCTAAAGCAAGGACCCATTGAGCCCACATAGTCAGATTGGGCTTGCTAGGCAATTTATATGAACAAGCATTCAAGGCAAAAGCACGGTAAAAAGAGATTGGTGATTGATTAAAAGCCTCTAAATGCATTCCTGCAAGATGACAAGTTTCCTCTCCCTAAGATCAGTATTCAGGTACTATTTTTAAAAGAAGTTGTTGCCTTTTCTATGTTTGATCTTAACGCAAGATTTTGACATTTGGGTGTTAACCTGACTGAACGGTACAAAATTGCATTCTACATTGCCAATATATAATACTAATGGACTATTATGCCATTTGGGCTTAAAGTTACTGCTTCACTGTTTCAAAGAACCATGACTAAGATCTATGAGACTATCCTCAATAGTGAAATCATTTACATTGATGACATTCTTCTATTCTTAAAGATCTATGAGGAACATTAGTCTTTACTTCAGCAATTATTAGATCTTACTAAACTGTATGACATCATGCTTTCAACCTCTAAAAGCATCATTGGTACAAAGTAGATTGAATTTCTTGGTATGCATTTCAAAGATGGATTCTACCAGCCTGGTACACATATTATTACACAAGAGTTGTTACATTTTTTTGATGAAAATCTCACCGTGAAACAAATACAACAATTCATCGGGATTGTTAATTACATTTGTGAGTTCATATCACATGTGGCAGCTTACACTTCATGTTTATCCAAGTTGCTCAGAAAGAATCCACCATTTTGGCATTTAGAACAAAAAAAAGGTTGTCTAGCATTTAAAGAACATCTGTTAAGATCCTTCACCTTTAAAAATTTCTAACATGGGACAACGCATAATACAGACATATGTTGGTGACCATTATTAGGGTATTGTGCTTATCGTAGAAATTAATAACAAACGCCATTATTGTAGTCATGCAAGTGGCTAATTTCGTACCTCTGAATGTCACTACCACATCAGTTACGAAAGAGATCTTAGTTGTTAAAAGAGGTATTGAAAAGTTTGCTTTCCACTTTGCTCCTTATCACTCTGTCATTGAAATGGATAACACTTTATTTCCCAAGATTCTTGATCAACCTTAGAAATATCTTCCCAATAGTCAATTGCTTCATTGACAGGAATGCCTTTCTTGTTATAAATTCTCCATTTGTCATATTAAAGGCCACCATAATGAACTTGCTGATTTTCTCTCTAGACCTACCAAACCTATCTTATTTCTTTCCTCTTTTTTGGCTTATATAGTTTCCTAAGTTTGCAAAATTCAAAAAAGATTTTTCCTCTTTGTTTTCTACTCCTTTAACCGTTGTTGTAGACCTCTTCCCCCTTCTTCATTAAAGTATGTTTTATTATCTTCATCTCACACTTCTCATATTTAATATTTTACCCACTCCTGGTTATTTTGATGCTCTTGCTCCCTACAAACTAATGTATAATCTTTATGATACTCTCCACGATACTACCTTGTGGCATCTTTAGGCTTTGTCTACCTTATATGCTTGCTCTATCTCTTTGTCACCCCTCCATGTTTATCGTCATTTATCTGATCCTACAAATTTCAACTCTCTTTTATGGACTTTTTTAGAATGGTTTCAACCATTATCCAAATGGCGTGTGGACATGTCTGAACTCTTAACTCATTATCGTTTATGGGACATTGCTTTATCTGATCACAAAGTTTATGCCATTTATATCATACACTGTCCTTACTGTATGAGTACTTTTAGACATTTGTGTATATTAAATCATCTTCAACATTGGCGAACCACCCTTGATTGGCCTACAAAATGCACACAGTCAATGACAAATTTACATTCTTTCTTAGACCAACTCAATTAATTCCAAAGCCTATCTCTATCCAACATCTATAAATCTCTTGGTCCATATTTTGGAAATACTGCTCTTCTCGCACTAATTCTTACTCCATCATTTGACCATTGGACATCGGTTACTCCTTCTAAGGTTATCAACTTTCAAGTTCCTTGCCCTACATATCGTAATTCTATAGCTTCCAACGTACCATCGAGCCTTGTTCAAGACCCCATTTCTATTTCTAGCCTATGGCCTTCTACTTGGACTACAATTGATATCGGCCACATTTTTGAGCAAATTGACAATTACATGCATTGACAAATGAATCTGACTGTGACAATAACCTCATTTTAGCACTCTAAAGTGGACCTCATCTTTTTAGGTATTTTCCTCTTTTGAGTCTTTTGATGAAAGCGAATCTTTATGGGCTATAAATCACTATGTAGGATTCCTCTTTATCATCATACTGTTTGTTTTTTAGAAAGTTGTTTTCTTTTTCAAAGTAGCTTTGTGAAAGGTTTGATGATTGTACTTAAAGACGCTTTCTTTTTTAAAGTTGCAATCAGTATATCTTTTGAGTATTTTACTTTTCTACCCTTGCTTCACCTATAAAAGTTTCAATGTTTGATTTCAATGACTATTAGTTTGTGTGTTTTCTACCCTCTCTAAGTTCGTCCTCTTCTGAAAGCTTAGGTCTTGAGTAATGTTACTATCTGTCATTATACAAAGACAAGTATGCTCTACACTCGCCTCTTCTAAGGATCTTATATATAAGAAAGTCTAAGGTAGTCTATGACTATATAAAACAATTCCGCTATAAGAGTAGAGTTTAACGAGGAAAGAGTGTAGGTACTGTTACAACTATTATTTCAAAGGGAAAAAAGAGTTGTGAGAGTTTAAGGTTCCTAAGAGGAAAGATAGTAGGAGTTATGTGCCTGTGGAGAGAAGGGTTTTGTGTCTCGGCCATCATACTTGGAACTTACTGATAGTCATAAGGTTGCTATGTTGTTCCACAATAGTCTACCAGACACTGTAGTAGTCTACAATCCAACTTTGGTTAGTCGATGGTTTGTTCAAAGGTGTTGTTTTAGCTAGTTGGTTGTCATATTTTCCCTGTGTGCCTTTCGAGGTCCCCAATGTTGGTAAATAACTAGTGGTTTCTTAGTTATTATAAAGTCCAGTAAATAATTTCAATATCCGATAGACAAGTTCTAGCTAAAACAATTGATCCTCCGATTTTGGCCTTGTTGGATATATAAATGGCTTACCGGTTATTTTTTTAACGGATTAAAAGGTTTTAATTGTTTGATATAATCAAACAACTGATAGATATATTTAATAATCAGCTGATTGAGTTGATTGTTTGATATAATCAAACAACTGATAGATATATTTAATAATCAGCTGATTGAGTTGATAGATTAAACCTGATCAGTTAATTTAAAAAACTAATATATTAGAGCGCTCTGATGCTTTAATATACAAAAAGTCAATTGTCTCCTCCTGCCCACACTATGTTCCTCTCTTCCTTGTCCCTATCACCTTATTCTTTATATATTTTTTATATAATGTCCAACATCATCTTAAACTCTGGAAGATGAAACAATAAAAAAAGAAAATCTTTCTTTTTGGCTATATATATGTGTGTAAGTAGTGGGATGTTCTTATTCTTGTTGGATGATGATGATGGTCATTATGATGATGATGATGATCATCATCATCATCATCATCATAATAATAATAATAATAATAATAATAATAATAATAATAATAATAATAATAATAATAACAACAACAATTAATTAATTAATTATATTTATTAGATTTATAAACTAAATTTTTAAAAAATTAAATATCTAAAATATAAATTCTTATGAAAATATTCAAAGAAATATTAAGATATAATACTCATGTTTTTATAATTTTTTTTAAAGTTATACCCTCATAAGTCATTTTATAGATAATAACTAATACTAAAAAGCTAATTTTATCAAACATTTTTAATAAACAGTTGGTGTTATCCGCTAAGCCTTGTTTGACAATCAGTGAATTGCATGAGTTGTTGGCTAATTCTATCAATGATTAGATGATAGCAGATTAATATAGCTGATTGGACCAACATAGATCATCGATTGTTTATTTAAAGATATTTGATAAAATTAACTGTTTAGTATTAGCTATTTATGTGCAAAATGACTAATAAAGACATGATTTAAAATTTTTTTATAAGAATATGAGTATTATATCTTAGTATTTCTTTTAATATTTTTGTAAATATTTAGATAAAGCAAAAGAAGTTAACACCATTATTTCAAAGTTAAAGGAAGACTATATAATGGGATGATAACTCTTTGTATACTTTGATTCAAATTTGATATTAATTCAACTTCAAAAATTAAAATTAAAAATATTAAGTTTATATAATAAACTTATTATTTCTATCTCTATATACCTCTATTTCTTTGAATAATTTATAATAACTTTTAGATATAGTAGTATTTTAGTCACTTAATTTCTCAACTGCCAGAGGAAAAATGCTCCTTATATGAGCGTTTTCAAAATCAACAAATTGAGTTCAATCCGTCAACCCAATAAGTTGATTTTCAAACATAACACGACAAGAAAAACTTGTAATAGGGACGGAATTATACCGACCGAATTGAAGTGGTATGGAAATAGAGACCGAATTTATATTCGGTCGGTGAAGTGGTCTGGAGGGAATTCTTTGCTGATCGAAAGTTTCGGTCGGTATGATTTAAAAAGAGGGTCAGTAAAAATTAATTAAAACCGACCTCCTCCCTCCTTTTCCAAGCCTCGCGCGCGCGTCTTTTCCAGAATCGTCTTCTCCTCTCCTCCGTCGTCCTCCTCCATTGCCGTCCGTCTGGTGACCACCTGCTGCGTCTCCGGCAACCCTTCCAACAGATCTTCTCTAGCAACTATGGTGTGTCGTCTCTCCTCTGCCATTGTTGAAGGTAAGCCGTGGGTTGAATTTTTTTTCATCTTGTTTGGACTGATTTAATTGCATGTGTTTGTCTATCTGGGTTGTATTGTTCTTATGTTAGTATTTTACATGTAAATAATGGGA